>CATIWR010371508.1:0-67467 GCA_949677035.1 Omphalea diandra
AGGCCAAGTGACAATCAAATGCTCTTAACGATTACTTGATATATCATTTGTGAATAAGCACTTGCATATGGAACTAAAAAGGCGTTGTGACCGACTTGTCAAACACTTGCAAATCACAGGAAGATGGACCAATAGGTCCCAAATCATATGTCAACAGAATTACAGGAAGATGGACCAATATGTCCCAAATCATATGTTACATGAATCACATGAATATCCCGGGAGCAATGTTTGCCTTGCTCGGTCACAACAAAAACAAAGCTATTGCATTTGCACTTGCATAGTTAATTGTTATACTTGCAATGTATCTTGATGATATTTGATTATGGATTATGTCATGAGAATTTGATTATTGTTTTTATTCACTGAGTCGCGACTCATCAAATCGCAAAAATTTTTTTTAGATACTAAAGAATAGGAATTGAACACTTTCGTGCTTTCAGTTTTACATTGAGACATATGGACCACAGGTCGTCGGCTGAATCCAAACTCTCTCTCTCCTTGTGTCATATACATATATGTACATCAAATAAATGTTTGATTGTGTGTAGGATGGATAAAACCTCTATGCATATGTATTTTGAACATGAATGATATGAGTTATGTAAATGAATATGGTTGTTACACTTTTTCATAAGTTAGCCATAATTTTGATTTTTTTTACCATGCATAGTGATATGAGTATGCATATGATTCTTAAGTGTAATTAAATGTTACATTTGTTTCCTTTGATTTTAATGGTGGGTCTTTTTACTACTATTTTGTAGAATTTATTGTTCATATTTAAGAAGTTATATATATCACCTCAAGAATATTTCTTGAATGAATGAATCTTGTGTTTGTGTTTGATAGAGTTTTTTTTTTATTGGTTAGCTCAATTATAGAATTTAATTTAATGGTTTAGTTCTTTGAGTTATTTGTAGGCAATATGAGAAAATTTTTAAAAAAATGTTATTCTTGCTATGGTATCTAGTATTTTTTATATCAACTCTTAATATAACTCTCATTAAAGAGATTAATTCCTCAATTTAAAGGGGGAGAGAGAGAGAGAGAGAGAGAGAGAGAGAGAGATAACAAGAATTAATAAGGGTACATAGAAAAATAATGATGAACAAAATACCTATATAACTTGGTTAATGATGATGATGATTCACAAAACACCTATAGAGAATGAATGAGGTCCTGATGCTTTTCATTTAAGGAAGAGGCCTTTAAAAGATAACCTAGCATGGTTGAAGAACAACAAACAAAATTTCTTCATATTTTAGCACGTGATATTTGTAATCATACATTAAGTTTTTTCTTTTGCTGATCTAATGAAACTATTATTCATCATTTTCTTTAAGTTTTTAGAGTAATTATATAACACTTGAAGATCGTTTTGGTGAACCAACTACATCTATAATTCCCTTAGGAATATGTCATAATGAAGGAAGATTTCACCCATATTTCAAGTTAGAATAAATTGTAACTCCTTAGAAAAATTTTATTTATTGAAATTGAAATCTTAGTAGTTCTTATAAATTTTCATTATCTTTCATAGAGTTATGTTAATGCCATGGACATAACACGTGTATAAAAGTTTTGAATAGAATGTTACAATATATAGAGGAAGAAAGGGACATCCCACTATGAATGTATTGGTGACTTGTACATTTGACATGAAATTCATTTATGTGTTACTTGAGTGGGAAGGCTCAACTTCAGAATCTACACTATTAAAATATGTATTAATTAAAGAGGACAAACTAATAGCTCCTTCAAGTAATATAATTGTCAAAATCATATGTTTACACTCATTTTTCAACTATTGTACAAAAAGCATATGCCGTGGATATTTAATTGTATTTTTTAGAGAAGTTCTATCTAGTTGATGTGGGATACAGGCTGAGATCAAGATTTATTGCTCCTTATAGAAGCGCTTATTGCGTAATGCAATAGAAATGGCATTTGGTGTGCTGAAAAAATAGTTTTCCATTATAGCTAGTGGAATTAAGCCTCAATATGATATTAATACTATCATAGAAATATTTTAAACTTGTTGCACTCTACGTATTTTTCTAATAAATGTATATTAAAAGCAAGATATTACTACTGAAGTTGATAAAGAGATCATAAATCAAGAGCCTAAAAATGGACATCCTATGAAAGTATTTTTAGAAGTGAAAATGTTAAAAGAAGAGAAATGATAAGAGAAATGCTAGTTATATATATGTGGCAAGATTATATCGCTTATCATTACAATCATTGTGTTTATTTACCATATTCAATTTGAGTCTATATAGTGTCTTAGTTGTAGGTGTAGTCTTGATGATTTGGTTTTTGAAATGGTAATTTAGATGTGTCTTTTTTTATTTTTTTTTTATATTTTTAACAAATAATTTTTAATTGGATAAAAAAAAATTAGCTATGAATTTCGATATGGATGTGGAGATGATTCAATCTACATAAGGAGGAAACTAAGGTAGTGAAGGATACATAAAATGGTATTTTGAAATGGATGGGATGATGCTTGAACTTTTAAAATTTCAAAAACTCAAAAGTCAAAATGATAACAAAGTTTCTCCAACAAAGCATACCAAGAGGAGGCAAGTGAGTTGAAAAAACTATTTGGTATGCTCTTTATTAGGCAAAAGCTTATTAATCACTTAAAGACACTTAAAAAGCAAATGTACTTAGCTATTCGTGTTCCTAAAAAAATCAGTTTTGGATGGAATGATTTCACAAAAGAAGTTGAAGCTAAACTTAAGGTTTTGAATGAGTTAATGAAGATATGTTTATTACAATGTTTTTTTTTTTTATTTCATTATTTGGTTTTCTATTTATTTGTTGCATATACTCTAAAAGATTATTTAGCTACTCATGATTAAAATATATAGTTAGCTTGATATTCATGATGACCAGTTGTGTATTTCTATGTGAAGTAATATTTATCAGCTAAAATATTTAAACACTTTGAACCCATCAAATAAAGAAAAAAAACAAGGAATAAAACTAAATTAAGACTTATTGCTTTCAGGTATGGAACTTGTCATGAGTTTCCAAATAAAAAAAGTAAAGATTATTGTACTGAAATGCATGATTGTTAAGTAGGTCAAAAATATAGTAATTAGAGGCATTTAATGATCCCAGTATAAACTTTAAAAATTTGAAGTAACTTTTTTTTTTTAAAATCTTTGACCTTCTTACAGCATACACATTTATAACTTTGTCTTGTTGTACTTTGAAATATTCTTTTGTTTTCATAAGCCAAAATAGAGCTAATAATGTAGTTAGCATCTAAAGAAATAATAGCTAGGATTGAGAAGATGATATAGACTGCAATAGATGAGAATTGCTTCTATTATCAAAATATCATTAGGCCCATTTAGGATTATGTTTCCCAAATCGGCTTTTCAGATTTTTTCGAAACTACTTTTCAAAAGAAGTAGATAAATTGATGCTTTTTAGGAAGCATGTTTGATAAAGATAGTTTATAAAAAAAATTTCAATTAAGTGAATAAAAAATTTTTAAACTTACTTTTTAAACATCCAATAACAATCCTAAATGGACCTGATATAGTTGCGTAGGGAACATGCTTTACTCTAGATCTGGAAAATAAATTATTATACTCTACTATAATTTACATTTTTTTTTTTTTATCTTAATCCATTATGTTTTGTGTTGTATTATTCAGTTTGGCTTAATGTTTTTTAGGGTTGAAATGGTTATTTTATGAGATATGTTTGCAGGAATGCTTTTAAGCAAGAGAGTAGTAACTGGCTATTGTTCGTAAATGGGGTTTAATATGAAATTACATTTTATTTTTTTTCTATTGCTAGGTTAATGAGAAAATTAAGGGTATTGAAAAACAAGCCATGTCCTCGTTTAAAGATCTACTATGACATATATAAGAAAGATTGAGCCATTAAAAGTGAATCAAAGAGTGCAAATGAAATAAAATTAAACATTGAAAAAAAAAAAAAGAGGTAAAACTTAAGCAATGATGATATTGATGAGTTGCATCCTCAAAATAAAAAAACACCTAGAAAGTTTTATTTCATTTGATGCTAAGACCATGACATCAACACTAATATCTTTATTTCATTTGATGCTAAGAGCATGATATCAACACTAATATCACAAGGTGGGTCATCATCCATTCCTTCGATGTCAATTTCATCTACAAAAAGGGTGAAAAGAAAAAAACAAATGTCAAATACAATCGATAAAGATGTCATAAAAGTTACAAATACGATGAAAAGAAATTGTGAAATCTATTTTAAGCACAAATCATCATGTGTTGATTGAAGAAGAATTATTTGAAGTGTTAAAGAAAATGACATTACGAGGAATTATGATATTGGATGCAGTTGATTGGTTTGTGGCTCATCTTAAGTTTATAGAGACTTTCTTCATATGTCTGGAAGATCTTCACATGGATTTGTTGTGTAGAAAAATAGGAACTTGATTATAAAGCTTATTTATTTGATATTCCATGTTTGATAATATCCCTTTACATACTAGGAATTCATTTTTATTTTTTATTGTACTTAAGTTTTAGTAATGTTAAGGTGTTGTTTGATAATTTTGGCACTCTTAAGTAAGTTCATATTATTGTTGGATGGAATTTTGATGTAAAGAAGGTAAATAAATTTTTTTTAGTAACAACATCAATAGTTCAATTATTTGGTCTTTCATATATCTTCTTTTTTTTAACAAAGAATCTTGTAACTTAATATTTTATTGTTGCTTAACTAGTTTATTGATAATCTTCTATGATATTGTACAATTGTTTAGTGGTGGACAACCAATGACAATATACTTGGTACAGATATTATTTGTTGAAGGAACCATACATAGGTTAGCATTGTTTTTATTGAAGAAACACAAGAAATAATGTTTTATTAGCATTTGAATGGAGAATAATAAACAAAAAGAATAATAGACAAAGGAAATGTATATATGTTAGCATTGCTCTTAGTGAAAAAATAGGTGGAGCAATATTTTATTAGAATTTGAATGGATAATAAACATAAAGATAAAAATAAAAAAATTTTAGTCAAAACAATTTTCACATTAGTTAGGTGTAATTATATTCAAATGATTTATCAAAATTTGTTTTGCATGGCAAAAAGAATTCTTGTTCCATACTTATAGCTCATATGCTTCATGTACAATTAACATATCTCATAAATAAGGATAGCATTAGTTATGCTTGTTTTAATAGATATGAGTAGTAATAAAAATAAATTTATTATAGATTTCTTCCAAAGAATAAAATTTAATTGATTTTTTAATTTAAAATTTATTCTAAACAAAAGAATTCTATTGATAGAATTCTTTTCTCACATAATTTGTTTCAAACATAATCGTAATGCTTCCTTCACAACTCTAACTCAACGAAAAATAAAAACTTAAATAGGAGAGGATTTTAGGTTATTAGCCAAAAGACTAAATCAAACCCAAAAGCCTATTTGATAAGTTATTTGCATTTGATTTTTTTTTTTTCCAACTTGACAAAACAATTCCATATGGACTTACGAATTGTAATAATGGTCATCTAAACTTTAGCATTAGGAGAGGGAAGGAGGGATGGGGGATAAGACTATCATTGTGAAAGTCCAATAATTTTAGCACATATAATAAATAGATAAACTTTTTCGAAAAAATGGGGATCCCAAGATCCCCTTCTTCAATATATGTTGTTTCGCCCTATATACCAACAATTTCGAATCCCTAATAGTAAAATTATATGGTTTAAACTCTTGATTTTTTTCATACATATATTAAAAATTATTCAGGAAGCCAAATGCTATAAGGTTTGAACAGTTGACTCTTACTATCTCAACTCGTCATTCCTCTTTTCCAATGGTACTCCCCTCTGTTCCATCTCTCATGAGTTCTCTTGCTTTTATTACATCAATTTACTAGTTTTTATTTTTAAATTACCTATAGTAATGTTTTGATAAATAATTTTATCTTTTTATGATTTTTTATTTTTGATTTTGAAATTATTTCCTCTTTAATGTTTCGATTTAATTTTGTTAAATCTAGCCATAGAGTTGTTGCCATACTTCACCATTTAATATTTAGTTGAAGTTGCTTTAGTTATGGAAAAGGCATATTTACTACAAAAATAACTCAAATGGTATAGTATTTAAATACTCTAGAAATTATTTGTAAATCTTTTAGGCTATATTGATATGACGTAAGTACTCGTAATATAATAAAAAATTATAATGGAGTGAAAAATGTATTATAATGTAATGGCCATTATATCAGATGCCAACTCTGGTTGTGGTAGGCAAAGGTGAAGCGATAATAGTGGTGGTGATGGTTAGAAACGCGATCTTGTTGCAAACGATGATAATGAGGATGGTAAAAATAGTATAATGTAGGGTAGTGGTATAGGAATTAAGTTGATCTACAATAAACACGGATCAATGGGAATAAATTTGTAATTTCATTATTAAACTTGATATGCTTTTACAACGCTACATTTTAGATGATTTTTATAATTAGAATTTTATATTTATTTTGAAATTCAATTTTTAACATATTTATTGTATTTAAAGTTTCAATACATTCAATTGTAACATTGATTCCTTTTTTGTTCAATCTAAAAAGGATAGTTATAAGCTTATTTGTTTTAATTCATCTTAATCTTTTTTAATTGATTGATCAACAACATCAGCTACATTATTATTTTGCTCAAAATTATCGTCATCCACTTTTCTATCAATTGTATAGTTATTCTAATATTTTATTATAAAAAATAAAATTAAAAGGTTTTGGCTGATTTAAAACTTGATTGGTGAAATTTTATAACAGACGTTATATAAACTTTATTGTAAAATAATGGATTGAAGAGATTAGTTGAAAGAAAAATAGCTTTTATTGTTCTTTGCTTACTAATTTGAAAGAAATTAGAGGGAATTGGTGCAAGAGAGTAATTGGTACAAATAGACATTACCATGTTTCTTTCCAACACTAATAGAAGGCTATCGATGACTTTTTAAATCTCTCTAGACTTTAATCTTGTATTGAATGTAGATCAATTTGATTAGATCAACTTGATCCATAAAGCATTATTGTATAATATCCTCACAATTACACTATAGCTTTGATTATGGTTTATCAATCATAGCTTAATATTTTAGTCAATTTAGTCTTTGACCCATTTGAAAAATCATATTTCAAAAGAATTCCAAAAATTTAAAATTTTATTATATGATAATATTATATGATTGGATATCTAGACGTCTATCTTTATAATTATAGGTAGAAGTTTTTATCAAATAGAATTCTATCTCTAAACTTATCTTTGTAATCATTGACACCTATAAATAGGTGTTACAATGAATAAAATAATACACAAGAAATTTTTTCTCTTTTATATTCTCTATTTACTTTTCTATATTTTTTTTCTCTCTATTTACAATATGTTATCAACATGATTTAATTCTATCGTGGATTGCCTATAACTCAAGGCTATTTCGGCAATATAAAAATCATAGTTTTCTAAGAGGTTAGTATGCCATTTTCTTGATAATATTTTATTTGAATTCATTTATAAATTAACATAAAAACAAATGTAGAATCATACACATGGCTTGTTTATATTTATTATAATCAATTAATTAAAGAAAATGATTTTATAAAAATGTTATATATTAACTTCGATAGTGACCATGATATGAATATCATGACAGTTTATAGGCCAAAGTTTTAATGTTATGTGATAAAGTTTTTGGTTTTTTTTGGGTATATATCAACATATGCTATGATTTTATAAATTCAAATAACAGTGATTTGATATTATGATTTTTAATATAACAGTGACTCACAATTTTTTTATTGTCCAATAATAAATTCAATTTTGATTTATTAATAGTTTTTATTATTATGATATATAGAGAGATATTATTCACTTTAATATGATTCTTGAATAACTAGTATGATATATAGTTCCCGAAGAACTTGTACTCCTTTAAAATTAAATAACTTAATACAATTCCTAAAAAACTAGTATTATCTATTGTTTTTGAAGAACTAATTAAATGAATTATAAAATTCTTGAAGGATTGATACCTTAAGTTCCTGAAGAACCAAGTATCCTAAATTTTTGAGGAAAAATAGTATCCCAATATGTTAAAAATAAAATCCTACATTCTTGAAGAACTAAATATATTATCTATAAGTCTTTAAAAGATTGATTTAATTATAATCCTTTTTAACATATTACTTATTTTGTATGTATAATGTCAAATTTGATGAAACTCGAATTGATAGCCTTTGACATCACGAACAAGCATTATTTGTCATGGATACTAAATGCTCAAATATATCTTGATGTTATGGTTCTTAGGAACACAATAAAAAATGAGAATCAAGAACCTCTACAAGATCATGCCAAGGCGATGATTTTCCTTCATCATCATCTTCATGAAGAATTAAAACTTGAATATTTGGCAGTTAATGATCCATTAATTTTTCAAAATAATTTGAAAGAAAGATATGATCATTATAAATTTGTAATCTTTTCGAACGTTCATTATGAATGGATGCATTTACGATTGTAAGATTTTTAAATTGAGTAATTGTAATTTTATAGTTTTCAGAATTAGTTCTAAATTGAGATTATATGGAGAGAATATTACTAACCATGATATGTTAGAGAAGACATATACCATTTTTTATGCCTTGAATATGCTTTTGCAGCAATAATATCATGAAAAAAGTTTTTTAAAAAATTATGAATTAATTTCATATCTTGTTGTGGAGCAAAATAATGAGCTCTTATTGAAAAATCATAAAGCTCTTCCAACTAGTTTTACTCTATTCCCTAAAGTGAATGAAACAATGTATAATAAAGTTGGGCATCGATGAGAAAGAGGACAAAAAAATAATCATGGTTGAGGACATGGTCGAGGTTATGGCCGAAATCATAACATTCGAGATGCTCATAGAAATAATAATGTATCTTTCTACCAAAAGTGGAAGAATGATGAACAAAAAGAGAAAAATGGATAAAAGCAACATTTTAAAAAATCAATGTTATCGATGTGGCATGAAAGGGCATTGATCTTGTACCTATCATACTCGAAACATCTTACTGATCTCTATCAAGAGTCTTTGAAAAAGGAAAACAAACATATAAAAGCAAATTTGATAGACAATAATGATGCCTTTGTGATGATTCTATTAATATCAAACATTTAGATGTTTTTTATTTTTTGAGAATGATGAAGAAAAAATGGATCATTTTATTGGTGATGACAATGTAAATTCCTAATGATTGTATGAGATTCTTTAGTCATTTAGTTTATTTTGTTTTTCAATCTAAGCATTTAGTTTGAAATTTGAGTAACTCATTGGTTTGAAATAATTAATATTTAGTTTTTATCTATAATTTATTGATTCAATTTTAATCCATAATGTATGTTGATTTCTTATTATTTTTATGTTTATTACAAATATATTTTTATTTGTATGAAGATACTGTGGATCCTACCTTGTTATTAATTGAATTTAAAATAAAAGATACAAACTTGTATCTTGCAGATAGTGCCATCATGAACACCATATTAAAAGATAAGAACTATTTTTCTCGTTTAGCAATGGTAGAAACTTATGTTAGAAAAATATCTAGTAGTAAAAAAATAATTGAAGGCTTCAGAAGAGTAAATATATTACATTATTTTCTCCAAAATCTCATAGAAATTTGTTAAGTTTTAAAGATATTCACCGAAATAGATATCATGTGGAGACAATTAATGTGAAAATATATAATGTCTTTATATTACAATGTTGGATAAGAAATGTGTATTAGATAAATTATCTGCTTTCTCTTTTGGCTTATATCACACATATATACACATAATTAAAACAAATATGGTAGTAAACTAGAAGTTTATAGACCCAAATACTTTTCTTATTTGGCTCGATCGACTGAGTTATTCTAGATCAATAATGATGCAAAAAATTATTGAGAGCTCATACGGACATCCACTGAAGCACCAAAAGATTCTTCAATCTAATAAATTTTCATATTCGGCTTGCTCTCAAGGAAAGTTAATTATTAGGTCATCGTCAAGCAAAATTCAAAATGAATCACCTATATTTTTAGAATGCATATAAGGTGATATTTATAGGTCAATTCATCCATAATGTGGACCATTTAAATATTTTATAATGTCAATGGATGCATCAATAAGATGGTCACATGTATGTTTATTATCAACTCAAAATTTGGCATTTGCAAGATTACTTGCTTAAATAATTCAATTAAGAGCATAAATTTTGAATTATGCCATTCAAATAATTTGTCTTGATAATGTTGGTGAATTTACATATCAGGCCTTTAATGATTATTACATATTAATTAAAATAACTGTAGAGCAACCTGTTGCTCACGTTTATACCTAAAATGGACTAACATAATCTTTTATTAAACATCTTCACTAATAGTTAGACTTTTACTTATGAAAATAAATCTTTCTATCGTTATTTGGAGACATGCAATTTTTATACACATCAGGCCAACTAGTTATAATAAAGTTTCACATTTATAGTTGGTTTCTGACCAGAAGCCAAATATTTTCCATTTGCGAATTTTTAAATGTGTTGTTCATGTCTCTATTGCCTTTCTCCCTCCCCTTTCAATATCACACAAAAATATAACATCAAAGGGGATTGAGAATATATATTGAATATGAATCCCTTTCTATAATTAAATATCTTGAACTAGTAATTGGAGATGTTTTTACTATGAGATTTAATGATTATTATTTTGATGAGGCTATATTTCCTAAATTAGGGAGAGAAAATAAGCAATTAGAGAAATAAATTATATGAAATGTGTCATCATTAAATTATCCTAATCCTTATACAAAGCAATGTAAATTAGAAGTTCTAAGATCATTTATTGGCAAACTATAGGAAACTAATTGCCAGATGCATTTTGTGATCCAAAAAGAGTTACTAAATCCCATATACTAGCAATTAGAATTGATGTCCTAGTAGAACATGTTAATACTGTAGCAAATGACTTAATGGTATTCCATAAATACCATAGGCCATTTGATTTCAAGGATAAGGATCTAAGAAGGAGAAAGGAACCAAATAAATAAAGAGACAATTTAAAAACTATTGATCCTCATGAGGATTCTATAACATAAATAATTAACATTAATGAGCAAATAACCCTAAAAGAGATTCGAGTATCTGAAAATGATGATAATAAATAGATCTCAATAAATTATGTCAATTTAAGAAAAAGATGGGATCGAAATGAGACTAATGTCAATAATATATTTGCTTCACAATAGTGCTTGATATTGCAAAAAAAAAAAAAAAAAGTCATGACATTAAACTTAAGCTCATCAATGAATATTGACGTAGAGATGGTTGGCCAAAATAGAAAGACCCAATCTAGGTAGAATTAAATTCACTTGAAAAAGCTAAGTCTTTGGGCCCATTGTTCATGCACCTAAAAGTGTGAAGTTGGTAGGTTGTACATGAGTATTTGTTCATAAATATAATGAGAAAAATGAAATTGTGAGATACAAAGCATGACTTATAGCATAAGATTTCTCATAAAAACCTAACATTGATTATGAGGAGACTCATTCTCCAGTTATGGATGCAATTATATTTAGATTTTTAATTAGCCTAACAAGTTTAAAAGGACTTCATATGTGACTTATGGATATTGTTACAACTTATTTGTGTAGAGCACTTGATAATGATATTTATATGAAAGTCCATCGAGGACTAAAATGCCTGAAGCATGCAATTCAAAATCACGAGAAATGTATTCAATAAAGTTACAAAGATCTTTACATGGATTAAAATAATATGGATGCATGAGGTATAATCATCTTAGTGAATATCTTTTGAAAGAAGCATATACTAAAAATTCAATTTGTCCATGTGTTTTTGTTAAGAAAATAAAATCTAGTTTTTGCTACAACTGCAGTTTTTGTTGACAATTTGAATATTATTGGGAATTCTGAAGAGTTGACAGAGATAATAACATATTTAAAAAATAAATTTGAAATGAAAGATTTAAAAAAATAAAATTTTGTATCAACTTGCAAATCAAGCATTTATTTGGAAGAATATTTATTCATCAGTCAGCTTATATTGAAAGATATTAAAATGGTTTAATATAGATAAATTCTATCAAATGAGTTCTCCTTTGGTTGTTTGATCCCCCTGATGTGAAAAGGATCCTTTCCATCCTCAAGATGATAGTAAAGAAATTATTAGTCCATATGTACCATACCTTAGTGTTATCAGTGCATTAATTTATCTTTCTAATTGTACAAGACTTGATAGTGCATTCTCTGTTAGTTTATTAGCAAGATATAGTTCATCACTAACTTGAAGATATTGGAATAGTGTTAAACAAGTATTTCATTATTTACGTGGTATATCATATATGAGTTTATTTTTTTATCCATAAGACTCAAAGTCAGAATTAATTAGATATATATATAGATGCTGCATATTTATATGATCCACATAAAACTCAATCATAAACAGGTTACGTGTTTATATATGGTGACACTACTATGTCTTGGCATTCTACTAAGCAAACTCTAACTGCCACATCATTCAATCATGCCGAACTATTGGCCATTCATGAGGCAAGTCAAGAATGTATATGGTTGAGATTTTTGATCCAAGATATCAAAGAAACATGTGATCTTCCATTTGATAAAAAAAGTCCAACTGTATTATATGAAGATAATGTTGCATTTATTGCACAATTCAAAGGAGTATATATTAAAGAAAATAGAATCAAGTATATTTTACCAAAGACCTTTTTTACGCGTGAACTTTAAAAACAAGACATTTTAGATATTCATCAAATTCGATTCATTAACAACATAGCATATTTGTTTACAAAGGTATTCCCTACAACAATATTTGAGAAGTTGATGAACAAAATTTGCATGCGTTAACTATAAGATCTTTGTTAGAAATTATATTAATGAAGGGGAGATTCTTGTGCACTGTACTCATTTTCCTTTAGCCTAGATTTTATTCCATTCGGTTTTCTAGCAAGGTTTTTAATGAGACAGTTTTATATGCAAATTCTATGAGAATAATGTATTCTTTTTCCTTCACTAAGATTTTTTTTCATAGAGTTTTTTCTTTGTAAAGTTTTAATGGGCATATTCTTTGTAATAAACATCCAAAGGGGAAAGTTATGATAATACTATATGATTGGATATCTATCCTTATCTTTATACATAAAAGTTCTTACGAAATAAAACTTTATCTCTAACCCTATCTTTATAATTATTGACACTATAAATTGGTATTACAATGAATGAAGTAATACACAAAAAATTTCTCTCTTCTATTCTTTATTTACTTACATATTTTTTTCTTTCTATTTACAATAATTTTATTGTAATCATTCTCTTATTTAAAAATTCTATATCTAAAAGAATTAAAGTCTTTTCTTTTTAAAATGAATTGATTAAAAAATTAATTAGATTAAAAAACTATAAAACTTTGAAAAATGTATTCTAATTAAAATTTTAAATAAAATAAATTAACAATTATATGACTTAAATTGATATTATATTTATTTTAAATAAAAAAATTATTTAAAAAATAAAATAATTTTAATTCATTATAAAATCATTCGAGACAATTATCAATTAAATTCTATCAATTTAAAATTCATTCCAAACTAAAAAAAAATCTATTACTGAAATAAGAAAATTCTAGGACTTACAGCTTGGATCTACAAAGAAAATTCTATTCGTGTGTGTGTGCGCACATACATATATTATATAATTAATTATGGTCTCAAATTTGGCTTTAGATGAGTATTTATCATTTGTCAAATAATTGTTTTAATAATATAATATTTTCACAAGTGGTAATATAATTTATTTTTATTTTTTACATAGCAAGTAAACTAAAAAATATATAAATTTTAATAATATAGGAAGTTTTCACATGAAAATAATCTAGAAAGTTTAATAATATAGGAAGTTTTTCATACAAAATAACTTAAAAAGTTTAATAATATAGAAATTTTTTACATAAAAATAATTTATAAAATTTAACAATATAGGAAGTTTTTCATATAAAAATAATTTAGAAAGTTTAACAATATGAAAAAATTTTCACATAAAAATAATTTAAAAAGTTTAACAATATAAGAAGTTAATAATTTAAAAAGTTTAACAATATAGGAAATTATATATATATAACTCGGTTTTTTCGATATGAGATAATTACAATACAGTTCTTGATTCAGTTCGATAATATAAAATCTTTGATACTGTCTTGTTAAAAAAAATCGATACAATTCAATTGGTGTATTAGAATTCATATCGCAAATTTTTAGTTCTAGTTTGATCCAATTCAAAAATTTTTGAGTCTCTTGCTGATCCATATATACATGTATCATATTTAGTTTTAGGCGAATAATTATCATTTATTAGATAACAGTTTATTTAAGATAAAAAATTTAATATTTATCAAACTAACTATTTAACACTTTTTTTTTATAAAATTGTCTAATTATAAATAATTATAAATACACAAAGAATCTTTGAAAGAAATTATAAAATAGACAACTAAAAAATGTATAGGTAAAAAATGATTTTCATATATTATCTATTTTAAAATAAATATTATTTACTTTATTCTATATTATTTACGAGTATTTTAGTTCATTAATAGTTTAAAAATATTTCAAATAATATACTGAATTATAACTACGCAATGGGCGGATTATCAACTAGTTTTTTTAATTGATACGTTATGGAGTAGCAACTCATGCTTCAATGCGCGAAATATTGTACATCACGAAATTCTTCTTTTAACGCAGCATATCTACAGGAAAACAGGGATCCTATGAATATTATCCCATCACCATTCAAATTCACCACATCATAGACAAGGAATCAATTCAAACGTTTGTTAGCTATAAAATAAACTCTCTTGTATATCATTTATCAAAATGAAGGCCCAAAGTTATGCATGAGTACACAAAAGATGAAAAGTGCTTCAACCGAAATCTAAAACCCCTTACCAAACTTGCCAGCAGGCAAAACTTCCGAATTAAAACTGGTCTTATAATGTCAGCACAGATACGAAAATAATAGCAACAATATTCATTATGCTAATAAAGCATCTATTTATCCTCTCAACAGATCTTAGAAACTTAAATTCTTGAATGATACCTTCAACCTGATAAGTCTGATAAACTGTACTGTCTTTAATAATCGTCTAGTAATATGGCATGTATCTCATAGGTCTTCTGAACCTAGGGACCTTCCTGCAACCATCAAAAGAACAAAGAAGTTTACTCCCATTGTACGAAAAAAGGGAAAAAAAAAAAACATAAATAAAAGTAGTGCAAAAAAGCAACATACCCATATCCATAGGGAGAGTAGAAATAAGGGGGCACATATGGCCTCCTGGGTCGGTAACCCATGTAAGGATTGAGACGTCTGGGACGGTACTGCTTCATCCCAGGAACATTGGTCCTTTTGGGCAAAACCTGAAACACATCATGTGTGAGAAAATAATCACAAATCAAAATACAAAACAATCTCATAGCAACTTCTTGCCAGCACCAATGCATGAAATTGCTGATTTTTTTTGTTGAAAGATTGTAGACTTACCTTCAATTGACGTCCATGTAGTTCAGATTCATTCAGAAGCAGAGCCTCTTGTACAGCTTCTACTTCAAGGAATTCCACATAAGCAAAACCCTTGGGTTGGCCAAACTTGTCAGTCAGAATAGTAACCCTGTTAACAGTACCACAGGACTGGAAGTGCTGCTGCACTTCTTCTGGGGTGCATGCATAATCAACCTGCATGATAGAGTTCACCACATTGTTCGCTTACTAACTTTTATTCAGCCCGGAGGACGTTATAAATATTCCCATAAGAGCGATACTGACTGAAAAAATTGCATTGAAACAAGTTCATACCCATCCACAAAATTACTTTGATTTTGTTGCAAAAGCTTTAAAGACAGTTCAGTTTTTGCTATAAACAAAGTATAACAAATGCAACTCGGAATTATTAAAATTTAAAAGTTCTCGCAAGTATATTCTTACCAAAAACAGACTCATGGTAATAGACAACCAAATGAAACATGTTTTAACACTAATAATGCTATAAATTTTCAGATGAAGATTTCCTATGGCATTTGCATGATCCATTAACCCGCAAGAATATTCAAGGCAAGGAAAGAATACTGATTCAGCCAGGATCAAAACATTAAAACTGAGCAAAGAATTATTTGCTTTTTTAAACCAAGCAATAATGTCCTGTGTTTTCCTTGGTCTAAATATGCAGGTATAGCATTGCCTCTAATCCAGTGAGGTCGACTTTCCACCAATTACTTTAATTTGACAAGATCTTAGCCAACATACTAATTTTTGAATCATCAAATATAAGGGCACACAACAAGGGTTGAAATCTGCCAAATCAGATTGCCATAATACATCCCTCAAAACATCAAGCACATTTTTTCATCATTTAAGACATCAATTCCATTCTGATATTATCATATCCATTAAATCACACGAGCATTTTCTAAGTAGCAAAGTATTGACATTCTACATCATCAAATCATCCTAACCCACTCCTTTTCAAATATAAATCTTGACACCATGTTTTTCCAGAAGCTTATCTACACAGCTTGTTTGTCTTTCTTCTTCCTTATTTCTGAATAACAAAAAGTCATCATGGTGCTTCACACAAAACCAGAAATATGCCTCTCCTTTAGCATACAAGAAAAGAACAGTCAACATCATTGTAAAGATGATGCCATTCTCAGCTTAACTCAAACAAAGCTTTAATCCCAGACCATTCAGGACTAGCCCATGCCCATAATTCTTATCCTAGGTCTGCATTCCTCTGTGAAAATATAAGTTTCTTTCCTCCATTTCCACTCCACCTTCAAGCACTGAAACTGGATACATATTAAATTATCCACTAAAGCAAAGTTCCCACAAGCTTACAGCATGTATCAGTCAATATTAACAACAAAGAGCCTGAGAATTCAACACATTTTTTGTGATAAAATAGAAGCAAATTATAACTATACATGCATGTGCATAAAAATTGAAACATAAAGTTTTGAAACTCTTAATTCAATGAAACAAACACAGCTTTATATGAATTATTTTCTGATATGACACTAACCATAATAAGGAAGCCAAGAACATTTAAAAGGTACCTGGCAGATACAATAAAATTGTTTATAGTGGCTCTTTTATGAAAAATATTTTCCATAGGCCTGCTTAACAGAAAGCACATTCAGTGTTTTTAGTGCTCAACTCGTGATAATAAGAGCTTTTTAACTGACATAAAATGCTTTATAGAACAAGAGAAAAAAATGGGGAGAATGACATCTTACAACAGATATTCAACCTATTTAAAAACTCACTTTGTCAAAATAAATTGCAATAGTGATGAAGGAAAAATATTTTATTGCCATTCTACAAGTCTTGCTTTGTTCTAGCTTGGATCGTTCACAAATTTGAAAAAGCTGTCTTTTTGAGTTTAACAACAATAATGCATTTGGCAACCTCTTATGAGGAGAACAACAAGGCCTTAGAAAAGAGAAAACCTGATGCATCTACAGTAAATAACAAAATGCCCATGTCAAAATTAGCTGATCAGCATTTTAAGAAGTCATTGTAAGTTCACTCGCAAAGAATAAAACACAATTACGGATAAAAATAACTAGCAGACGAAATTATGACACCACAAAGAATTAACAATCTTACACCATTCACCACATCTGCTAAATGACCAAATATTTCAGAAGCACCAACCACCACCAGCAGTAATGAGGCTCTGCAGTCTGCAACTTAGATTGCATATTCTGGATTTGTCTCCGCTCTTCAAAAGGATTAACTTTGCGTTCACATATCAAGGTCAAAGCATCTCAGTCTACATATTACTTCCATACATTCCAGCAACCTCCAATAAGCCTTTTGATGGACTATCAATTGCTTTTGAAATATATTATCATTCTTCCTCCTAACGGATTTCACTTCTTTTTCTCTATCTTATCTTTCTTCTTTTTTTTTTTTTTTTTCCTCAATTTCTTTCATTTTCCATTTCTTTTCTATTGCTTTTTCTTTTTTTGCCCATTTCACTATATCTTTCACTCCTTTTTTCTCTTACTCCCCTCTCTTTCTTTTTTCTATTGAATTCATCATATTCTCCTCCCAATTGATTTCAATTACATTGTTCTCATTTCTTTTTCTATTAGCATGCAGGGCTTTTTATCTCTCCCATAATACAAGCTTAATTAAAACAAAAATGAATTTGGCCCACCCAAAGACAGTACAACTATTCCAGTGCTAACAAACAGAGAACTGAAGAATAAGCAGAACCCTGCGATCATAGTGAGACATAAAGTCAAACCATGATACTGAATGGTAATAATCCACATCAACAGAAAAAGCAAGGAAATTAAAGTAAATAATATTTAAAATACTAGCACAAAACCATCAACCAAAGACTGTAAATTAAAACCACAGTTCTACACAAAATGCACCACTTACACTGAATTGATTACCAATGGTGGAGTCAGAAATTTGTAGTAGAAAGGGCCCCTCTCCCTTCCTTTTCCTCTTTTTTTTTTTTTTTTTTTTTTTTTCTTTTTGTTTTGGGGGCGGGGAGGGTTTTTGAGATTCTAGAAATTTTAGAAAATTACAGACTACATCTTATAATCTATTTCTTATTTGTCATACTTAATTGCCAATTTATAAATAAAGAGTTTGTTAATGGTTATGAATAGTCTTGCCTAAAAAATGACAAACTACAAATTTAACCAGATCTAAAAGAGATAAGAATCAAATAACATAATCTTGGCTGTGAAATAATAAAGTATTATTGGTAAGTAGCACTAGAGAGGATGTACGGGTACCATATAGTGGTAATGGAAACCTAGTATGCGGGGACCATATAGCGATTGACAAGAATGTAAACTATACTAGGAGAATTCGGTTCTTAGAAGTTTTGAGAAGAATGAAACTAGGTAAACTATGCAGTCTCGATAGGATTCCCATTGAGGTGTGGAAATGCTTAGAGGATGTAGGGGTAACTTGGTTAACTCATTTGTTTAACAAGATTTTCGTCTCAAAAAAAATGTCAGATGAACGGAGAAAGAATATCTTAGTACCAATCTTTAAAAACAAAGGACACATCCAAAGTTGCTCCAACTATTGAGGGATTAAGCTCAACGGCCATACCATGAAGTTGTGGGAAAGAGTGGTGGAACATCACATTCGATGTTATACATCTATCTCAGCAACCAGTTATGATTTATGCCAAGTCGATCAACCATGAAAAGAATCTTTCTTAGCAGAAGTTTAATGGAAAACTATAAAAAGGTGAAGAAAAATTTGCATATGGTGCTTATCAATTTAGAAAAGACTTATAAGAGTATCATGAGAAGTGTTATAGTGGATTTTAAAGCGCAAGAGTGTGTCAGCTAGATGCATTCAAGTCATAAAGGACATTTATGATAGGGCAGTCACTAGTGTACTTACAATTGGAGGAGATACAAGAGACTTTCCTATCATAATTGGACAATATCACAGGTCAGCTTTAATTCTCTATCTTTTCACTTAGTCATGGATGAATTGACAAAAGACATACAAGATGACATTCCTAAGTGTATGATGTTATCAGATGACATAGTGCTAACAGATGAAACTCAAACAAGAGCAAATAGGAAGTTAGAGTTCTGAAGTACACCAAAGGCAAAGGGCTTTCAAATTAGCAGAACTAAGACGAAATACATGCATTGTAGGTTTAGCAACGACAGTAATAGGGAAAACATAAGAGTGCGATTAGAGGGAGTATTTATACCCCAGAGCAAACACTTTAAATACTTAAGTTCAATATCGTAAGAAAATAAGAGTTGTAAACAAGATATTGCACATCGGATTAAAGTGGGACGAACAAAATAGAGACATGCATCAGGTATGTCGTGTGATTGTAAAATTTTACATAAACTAAAAAGAAAATTTTATCGTATTGTGATAACTCACTATAACATATGAGAGTGAATGTTAGATGATAAAGGTACAACAAATTTCCAAGATTAGTGTAAGGGAGATAATAATGCTCAAATGAATGTGTGATCTAAGTAGAATAGATAGAGTCCATAATGAGTGTATTAGGAATAAATTTGGAGTTGTCCCAATAACGGATAAGTTGAGGGAAGGGAGATTGAAGTGATGGGCATGTGAGTCGAAAGCGTGTAGATGCACCTGATAAAAGAGTAGAACACATTATAGTGACATGGATAAAAAGGGGAGAGATAGACCTAAGCTCACATTGAAGAGAGCAATTCAATAAATAAGAGACTTTGCATTTTTCCAAAGATGTGGCCTAATATCACTCCAAGTGGAAAAAACGAATCTATATAACCGACTCCAATTAACTTGAGATTAAGACTTAGTTGAATTGAGTTGTAAGTAGTACTAGAGACTAAATTAGTATGAACCTAATGGTGCTACAATGCCAAGAGGCATCCATGTGGCTCCAATGCTGATGGTTAATACGACTATAGACAAGATTAAAACGAGAAATATATGTTCTTCAATAGATGAAATTTCTAACACTTGTCGCACAAAAAATTATTTGATTGATCCCCACAACCTAGTAGATCAATGGAATTGTGTTCTATTAGGAACTATTCCAACACTAAGAAAAAAATATTACATAAACAGCATCAACGTCAGCATTCTATGCGCTTCTTTTTTCCAATGCCTCCCTGAATTCTACATCCGCAATACTTAACTGGACAACATCTATATGAGCTATTGAGCTATCTGCCCCTCTTTTCTTTTCTTCTCTTTTTGAGTTGGCAGAGGGAGTAGGATGCAAAATGCACCTTACAACCTGGAAGCTAATCTTTCCACATGGAGGATTGTTCTATCCATAAGCACATATCTATATTACAAGGGTTGATGGATAGATAGAAGAAGGATTCAATTCACACATAAAGTCCTGAGGTATTTCCTGAAAAGACCCGGAAAAATCAAGAAGTTGAAAGCACATAAGCAGAAAATGATTTTTGAAAAGCACAAATTAGATATTAAAAAAGCTTACTGGCAAATAGCATTTCTACCAAAAGTATACAGTGAACAAGGGGGAAAAAACGTTTCTGTTTCTCACATTGCCAACAAACACAGAACGAGAATCAGCTTCCTCCCTATTGGCTTGATTAGCAGCTGCACTAGCTGGATCTGTGTACAACATTAGCAACCAAATAACTATAATAAGTTAAAACTTCAAAAAAAATAAAAAGATGGGGAAAAAAGGGTATAGGACAAGAACAAAAATCAAACAAAAACTTATACATTCAGCTCTATATAGAAATTCAACAAACAAAAAATCCCAAATCAGGAGAAACATATAGCACAAGCCTATGATCACCAATCAAATGATAATCAATTATAAAGAGCAAGCACCAGTAATATCTCTATTTAATGCTACAATCACATGATACCATTCATCAATTAAAAATTACATATTAAATAGAGATCCAAAAATTAACCATATTAAAAGGAGAAAAAAAAAGAGTAAAAACCTTGAACAGCGCCCATTTCCTTCTCAACCTTTGCTTGCATCTCGCGAAGGGCAGCTGCTTCTTCTTCCATTTCTTTCAACCTCTTCTTCATCTCATCCAACTCCTGCACCATTACGTAAGCTAAGTTTACAGCGCGTTTTCCAATGTGGAGATTTGCAAGATCGATTAAATTGAATGGCTAGGGTTTTTTTAAATCTCAAATTATCTATATAGATCATAGAAAGTGAAAGAGAAAAGAATGGGGGGACCTTGACGGCGTCGTCATCGGCGGCGGACATGTCGACGTCAGCGTTGTGAGGGTCTATATCGCCTTCCATGTCAGGAATCTCTCCTCCGTACACCTCATGCTCCTCTTCTTCCATCTCTCCCTCTCTCCCTCGTTTTGATGATGTTTCTAGAAGCTAGAAGAAGAACGATTTGGTACGGGATATTCGGCTTATATACTGTGGGACATTAGACTGCTAAGGGGAAATCAGAACAACTGCGCGCTGTCGTTTCACCCGATGGGTACGAGGACGCGTCGTAGTTTGATGTTTCACGAGCTAAATTTTACCAAGGCTATGAAATTTTCATTAACTAATATTAAAGCATATAAAATTCATTTCATTATATAAGGGTTTGCATAAGAGTGAGTTAAAAAATTTAAAAAAATGGAAAGCAAATAGAGATTAATGAATTAACATTATTTGTGAGTTTTTTTTATGATGTAAATAAGAGTAAATAGAGTTTAACTTATGTTTGGAAAGTTATATAGATAATAAAGAAAATAAAGAGAAAAATAAAATTTATTTTCTTTCATTTATTTTCTCTTTTCATATTTAGATAAACAAAAAATGAAGGAAAATAAATTTAATTTCCCTCATTCAATAGAGAAGTATCAATGGTAAAAATGTAAATTTATTATAGTTTCATTCAATCATTATATTTTCTCTCTATTTTTTAAGAAGAAAAAAAATAGAATTTTGTTTTTTTATTTTCCTTCCATTTTCAAACAATAAAAAATTGTAATTATTTCTTATTTTTCATATTTTTTTTCTTTCTTCTCTTATTTTACCTTGGGTAAAAGTTTTTATGCATTTACTTCTAAATACTTTTTTTTAACTCCTAAATAGGAAGTTAAAAGATGCAATGAAAGTCAAACAGTTTATATTCATTATCCCTTAAAAGAAAAATTCTCAAATAAAGTGATTTTTTTAAAAAGAAAAGCTTAAATATATTAAGCATTACCAGCAAAAACATCTTTAAGGACAAAAGGTCTAACAAATTGAGGGACCTTTGCTCAAACAGGATGACCAACATATAAATGGGGAGGCTTTAAAGTGCATGAACCACCTCATTTGCTTGACATCAAACAAAGCTAACAGAAAATATTATGATTGGATTGAACAAAAGATTTGCAAGTGCTAATTAAACAACCAAACTCAGACTGATCTTCAATTGGGTTATGGAAACCATCAATAACACCTTTGGCATCATATTCGATAATAACATTCACCCAATTCTGCTCTTTGATCCAACTAAGTGCCTTTTTAAGGCAAAACGCTTCAGCCAAACTTGCATTCCACAGCCTACATGGTTCACTTTACACCATTTCGCTCTGCTAATGTAATCACACACAACCATTCCAAACCCTATCGAGCTGTCATCAAACATGAATAACAACATCTATGTTAAGCTCCATTGAGCTAAAAAGAGAACACTTCCACTTATTATAGTGTTGACCTCCTTGACCAGCTAAAGTACCACTTGCCTTTTGAAATTGCTGCAAAAATTGCATGCAGTGTTCAAGCACAACAAACTTTGAGGACCACAACCAATTAGTCCTTTGACTCCAAATGGCCTATAACACCATGCAAACCATAGTAAAAATAGTTGATCTAACAACTCATTGATAGTAACCCCCTTTTCCTGGATGCCAAATCGTTACATTTAACTTGATCATTTGACCCGTAAGAAAATGCCTAATCAAGCAAAACTCAGTACAGATTTCACCACTACCTCTACCTTTCCCTTGTAATTCTAACTCCTCCTCCTCCTCTGTGCTCAAAGATAAAGTCACTAAAATGTCCTCCATGGGTAGGAAGAAATAAAGTAAAAATAGAAAATAAAGAGCAAACCCCTCCCACAATTGAGGGCAAAGGCAAGGCTCTCAACAAGAGAGAGAAAAAAATCTTATTTATAAATAAAGTGAAGTTAATTAACTTTATTTATATTACATTCTATACCTTTTCATTACTCTCTTTAACTTCCACCCTTAAATGTAATACTTAACATTCTACCTATTATTCATCACTTACTTAAAAATTTCACCCTGTTATTTTGCTTGATGAAACATCTATCTGATAGCTTACATGAGCAAAATAAAAGAAAAAAAATTCTACATCAAATTCCTCTCTCTCTCTCTCTCTCTTAACTTGAGTACAAAACCCTAAGATATCTATTATAACCCTAAACCTCATAAAATGAAAGGCATATATGTAAAGGTAGATTATAGGGGGTATGTAGGATCATGGGACTTAAAGTTTTAAAAAAATTGATAGGGTTGTTTTTAATTCAAAAAAAAAAAAGCCAAAGCCTCAAAAATATCAAAAGCAAACATGTTAAAATTAAGAAAATCCAAAAAGACACTTAGATAAGAAACTTACTCAGCAAAAAGAGTGGGACAATGGAGAAAAAAAATAGAGATATTGTGTCCCAAACCAGTTAAATGCCCTTTATTTTAAAGGTAAAATCCAAATCATTTTCTCTTTTATATTTTCTTGGTGGAGAGGTCTCTTTAAAAGGTATATCAATCTCATTTTTATTTTTTATTGTGAGTATATGGAAGTAGAAGAGTAGAATTGCTATATGGATATTTAGCTATTGATTCACTTTTAGGACTGGTTATATGTATTATGTTGTATTCTTGTTTTATCTCTTTTGGTGTTGTGTTTATGCTAGTATAAAAATTGATATAATGATATTGATCTAATCATTTTTTTGTTTGAACTTATTGTAGGTATTTTTTTTAAGATATAAATTTTTTTTATCTAATATATTAGCAAATTTTTAGGTTGATTCACAAGTTGTTGATTCAATTTAAGTGTTTCAAGTTTCATTATGGTTGAGCCAAAACAATTGATTCACTTTTCAAGAGAAAAAATGTTGATTATCCTGAAAGTTCAACACCTCACCTTCGACTTTAATTCATAATTCTTTAGTTGAAAAGGAGAATAAATTAGAATCTTAAAAAGAATAAGTTGAATATGAATATCATCCTTTCAAGTATTGAAAAATTGAATATGAAGAGTTTCATGTTAGTCTTCTAAAATGTGATACAAAATTTCATCCTCAAATGTGAGAGTTCAATGTAAACAAAAGAGATGAAGTAAGAAGGGCATATTTGAAGATGGGACCATATCAACTTCATCTTGAAAACTATCCTCTTTTTTGTTTCAAAAAAATATCCACACAGATTTTTAGCTGTTTAGTTTAACACTTTTCCTTCTTGATAGGAATATTTTAAAGAAAAAGATGTTGAGTATTGCTTGTTATGTTATCTATTCAATAAAAAATCAAGTGGACACCCAAGTAGAGAAGCATTAATAGTCAAAGATTTAGAAACTAGAGGAAAGTAAATGATGGAAAACTGAGCTTTTCTTAATCATATTAGTAGTGATCCATGTTCACCACATAATAATGTTGTGAGAAGTTGTAAAAGTTTGTTAAACCAATCTTAAGATATTGACAATGTTATTAAGGTGAAATCGTTAAAGGAGATTTTGAGAAATAGATTACGCCTAAAGACTTCTATTGATGCTATTTGATGGTTGGCTTTTCAAATTTGTGCATTTAGAGACCATGATGAAACCTCAAAGTCATAAAATCGAGGCAATTTTCTTAAATTGGTTGAATTATTAAAATCATATAATGATGAAGTTGCAAAAGTGGTCTTAGAAATAGCTCCTTATAATTCAAAGTACACTTCATGCCATGTTTAGGAAGAGATCTTACATATCATTTTAAGTAAGGTTCAAAACTATATCCATGAGGAAATTGGTGAATCAAAATTTAGTGTGATCATTGATGAGGCACATGATGAATCCAAAAGGGAGCAAATTGCTATTGTCATGAAATTTATTGATAAAGATGGGTTCTTAAAAGAATGTTTCTTTGATTTGATTCATGTTAGACATGCTATAACATTGACTCTTAAAAAAGAATTTTATTTCTAGACTAGTCTGAATATTTAAAATGTTAGTAGTCAAGGGTATGATAGTGCTAGTAATGTGCGAGGAGAATGGAATGACTTACAAGCACACTACAAGAAATTTTGCTTATTATAACAAAAACTTTTATGATGAAATAAATGTTATCATAATATATGATCTTATTATGACAAAATTAAAATTTATCACTATGTCTATGAAAATTAATTAACTTATGACAACAAAAATTTGATAAATATATTATAATGATAAAAAATTTTTCATTACAATATTTTATCACAAAATCATGACGACAGTTTTTTGGCGCCTATGAAATTATAAATAATGAAAAACTTATTTTGTCACAATTATACTTTTGTCATTGTATTTAGTTAGTTAATAAATTAATACAAAATTATTTATCATAATAAATAATTATTTATGTAATAAAATAATTTGTCACAATATATAAGAATAAAAAGACATCAAATTTTGATACAAAATATATTTTCATTTGAATTTTGGCACCCAAAGTAAAACTATATAATGAAAAATAATTTTGGCATAATTACATTTTTATCACTATGTTTAATTATTAAGATATTATTATAAAATTATTTTATCATAATAAGGTTTTTATTCTAAAACAACTTGTCACAATAAATGAAAAATGTATCAAATTTTATTTTTTATAATATTCAAGATCAAAATTAAATCACAAATTAAGTATATAAAATCACTTTTTAGTAATATAAAAATTTATATATTCATAAAAATGCTAAATAATATGCATACCTAACAAATTTTTAAATATTAAATTAATTTTCTCTGATCTAGGAACAAACTTATTAATATTTTTATTATTTGAAAGCGATGTTTTGAATTTTATTAGATTATTGTAAATTGATAAATATTATATTTCATTTCTAAATTTTTAATTGAATATATTGTAATCATTTTGAATTTGAATAATCATATTTTTTTATTTTACTGATTATTTTTTAATATTTTTGTTTTGAATAATAATTAATAATCATATAGGAGTCAATAAACACTTTACGGGCTACAATATGATGAAATTAATTAATTTAAAATCTGCATTATGATAATCAAGGATATGAGCAATCTTATTTCAAAACTTTACAGTTAATCGTACTGACTATGAAGAAATTCAACAATGGGTAACCAAAAGGAATCTTTCAAAACTTTTTAGTTAACCATACTGACAATGGAGAAATTCAACAATGGGTGATCAAAAGGAAGCGCTTCGATCACCGCTGTATCAACATCTATCAAGTCAAAAATGGATGATCACTGGAAAATGTCTCAATCACTATAGTATCAATATCAATAAATTGTGTGTGGAGGCTACAGATCAAGTCATAAGGTAAAGGTGTGATAAAACATATTATCTTAAAATGAGTACGGATTTTATCACAAATTTATTTGACATAAAAAATTTTATGACTATAAGAATCTTTTATTGTAATAAATATATTTGTCACCAAAGCTATATATTATTGTGATAAAATATAAATTGTGATAATATACATATTAAGAAAAAATTATTTTGATGAACATAGTGATAAATCAATTTTATCACAATATATTTATAGTGACAAATTTAATATATATTGTGATAAATTATTTTATAACAAGATATTAAAACTCCTTAGGACCTATTGGTGCAAATCCTAGTATGCTGAAAAAAGTAGGATATCATTAATATAGATTAGAGCATTGTGGAGGATTGATTCATATATCTTTATCATTGCTTTTCTAGAACAATAATGGAGACACTTTGAGTCTGAATGACATGACTGTCCACTGGTAGTGTCTGTTTGGAATACAAAAAGTTGTTTTGGGACAATTTGTCGGTTTGATGCTAGGTTGCCATAAGTCTGCCTTAAGATCAAACTTGAAAAAATTTGTTGCCTATGATAAGTAAGTAAACAAAGATGAAATTTTTTGAAGAGAAAATTTATCATCCTTTAAAAAGTAATTTAGAGGTTGATAGTCAATCACAAGTCGCTTCCTTCCATAAACTTGTTTTGATCTTTTATTTACATAAAATGTTTGACAGACCCAATCTGACTTGGTTGGCTCAATGATTCCTTAGGATATGAGTTAAGAGCATTCTTGATAAGCCAGGGCTAGATCATGTGGACTTATTCCTAGATGGATTGCTTTGGTTGGATTTATGTCTTCATTTTGTTTAAAGGGTAAGGAAATGAAGAAGTATGGGTTAGTCCATAATGGGATTGAGTGTTTTGCTAGAAATTCTATATGGCTATTTGCACAACAGTGAGTTTGGATGTCTTATTGGATTATGGTAAAGGCTAAAAGAACTTGGGCTGAAAGTGTTTGGGCCATAACTAGGGAGTTAACTGAAGTATAGGACTGGAAATAGGGTTTGAACTTGAGTACTTTTGGAAGAACTCTTAGTTTTGAGAGTTTCCAATAGATGTCAAATTTCATAACAAGATCTTTGCCAGGTAAGGCTGAGCCCAAAAGCTTGGTTTGAATTTGGCATTCAAGAAGGAATTGAATAGTAATGGGTTTAGTTGTGATTAGGCTAGTATGGAAGATTTCTCCATTGGTAGCTTTGAAATAGTTCTTACGAGTCTTCAAGTATCTTGCAAGTAAGACTTTAGGGTTTAACATGGACAAATGAGGTCTTGTATCCATGAATGCAACCTCCTTGATAAGCTTGGCATATTTTTCTAGAAAGAAGTGAACATACTCCAAGGTAATCGGATGGCCTTCTTTAATTTCTATTTGTTTTGGCAATTCTATAAGATAGTAAGAAAGTGGAGTTATAGAATTTATAGAATGGAAATGTCCTATGTATTACTCTTCCAATTCATCTTTTGAAGAAAAGAAATCTTATATAGCAAAAACTATTTTCAGTAAAGCTTCATCATTAATAGAGACAAAAGATTCAATATCTATATTATACAGGTCAATTGCTGTTGAGATTTGAATATGTTGGATCATCTTTGATGCTTGCTTCGGCTTGTTTGGACAGTTCTTTACATATTGTCCTTTCTTCCCACACAGGTAACACCTATCAGACTTCTTTTTTCCATGAAACTTCTTCTTCTTGAAAAAATGCCATTTCTTTTTTAAGGATTTTTTTGGTCTTTTCATCTTAAAATAATGCTTCGTCTTTTTTGAAGGGTAGTAGCAATTCTTTGAGCCACCATTATACTTCATCAACAAATCTAATCTTTTGCATGATAACTTCATAGTAGAATCTTTCTGTCTATCCAACATTTAAGCAATTACCTTTTTATGCTTACACAATCTTTCCAAGGCTTGTATCATAATTTGGTATATTCTCCAAAAGATAAATCTTTCATCGTCTTATCTTTTTACTGAATTAGAGACTGCATTGATGTTGCTAACGGATTAGAAAGAGAAGTAACGAAGGCTTGTATTAAATCTGGATTTGACCATCCATCCAATTGATAAAACTTCTTAGACATTCTTTAATAATGAATGTCTAGATCCTTTTTTGACAATGAATAATAATTCATATTCATTTAAAGCCATGTGCTAATCCTAAAGTTTTCTTATGGGCCGTGTGGTGAACTCTTCAAGGATCTTTTTTAGAACTGCATCTGGTTTCTTCATCTGCGTATCAATCCACGCCCTAAACTATTTAAATTTATCCCTATATTTTGCTAGAGAAATATCATTTAGAGTGAACCAATGACCACCACATGAAGGAACATGAGGCCTTGATGCACCACTAGTACTAATATACATGTCTTCTGGTGTTTCCACAGTGTATGATGGATTGTTTGTTGATTGTTCGTTTAAAGAAAGTGGTGGAGGATCTACCATGAACTGGGTTGGGGCTTCACCATGTTCTTCTAATGATTCAAACTCAAGTTCTTTTGAAAATTTAGAGGAAGCTGATTTTGATATATCATCTTTTGAAAAGTAATTAACCATGGAAAAGGATAGGATTGAAGTTGTGGCTTTTCTAGATAGGCTGAGATAGGGTTTATCATTATAGTGTTTGGTAGGTGTTAGGTCTTTGGTGTAGACTTTTCAATGGACTCTGTTGAGGAAGACATTTGCATAGAGGACTCTTTAGTTTTAGGAGTAGGTTTTGGTTTTGATTCAGGATTCATTGGAAATTTTCCTGATCTTAGCTTTTTGTGGAAAAGATCAGTTGAAAGTCCATGATGTTCATGGTTAATTGTGGTTGGTGTATAAAGGGATATTGGTTTTGGTTTGGATGGTATAAAGGTTGGTGAAGGTATTTCAAAGGGATCATACGATAATGGTTAAGGTGCTGGTTGATAGTAAGTTACTTGTGAGGTTTACCACTTCATATACTCCTTTATTTGAGAGAGTTGACTTTTCAACCTTTGAATTTCAACTATTTTTTTATTAAAATTAGAAGAACAAACCTTCTGTTGACTCATCTTCATCACTTCATTGTGTTTCTCCTTAATTTAAGATTAAAGCCACATCATTAAAGCATACACTTCCGTTTACTGACCTGAAACCTTGTATCCATCTGTTGCATCTACATGGAAACTTGATCCACTTTAGATTAAATCTTCTTGAGTATCTAGTGTTGTGCCTGGGCATTATTTGATTACCAGTTTAACACTACTTTAGCAGGTGTGATTTGAAGAGGTTGCCCTTTTGAATTACTCTAATAGGTTTTTTTTTTTTTTTTTTTTTTTTTTATATATTAGTCATGCTTCTTACTTGGGTATTTAGGTTTATATGGTCTGTGAGTGGTGGAAATTCTTCTTCATATGTTGTGGTTAGGTTGTTGGTATATGCATATTTGAGCGATTGGTTTGAGATCTAGTGATGGAACATAATAAAGAGGTGATTCCTTTCTCATCCATTTTAAGGCTTGTTTGTAACAGGGCAAAGGTAGTGTTTTGGGTTCAGGTGGTATTTTTAGTGGAGATGAAGGTAAAGGTGGAGTAGGAGTGCTTGGACTTAGACCATACTAGACAAAATAATCATTTTTGCCTGATGGCTCACTAAGTAGGCCAACCGAGGGGTTACCATCCTCGTATCTATTCCCGAGATTTGACTCATAACATTTTCCCTATTTTTTCTTTCTCCTTCTCGACCTCTTTGACTAGTCATCATCATTATTTAGATCATAACAGTAGTCATCACAATAACATATGTCAAAGTAACAGTGCCCATCCCTTTCAGAAGCATAAACTGGACTCCTATCTACTTTGAAATGGATTATTGGTACATCATCTTTAGGCTCATATGGACACATCATGAATTGAGTAGAATAAAGTGAGGAAGTAGATGACAAAAGTGAAGAAGACTTTTCGAACTTTATTTCCATTGTCTCATCAACTCTTTTAAAGAATACTAGTTCTGTTGATTGGACCGGTTGAGTGTTCTCATGTAGCTTTTCATAACTTGTCACCCATTTTTCTAGTAAGAGCTAAAAAAGCTCTTTTCTCGAGATCTATCTTGGTACATAGATACAAACAGAGGAGTTATGAGTGTCTGCAATTATGAGCAAAGCATAATTTGTATGAGGAAGAGATACATTTAACGCGTGGTTTTGAATCCAATTAGATCATTTAGTAGTAAAGAGTTATTATAGTATCAGAGGCAACTTGAGGGGCTTCATTGATCTAAATTTGCACTTTTAAGGCCGAAAGTATATGCAGATCCTTTAAGGCTAAATTGAAGTTGGGATAAAAAGTAAACATGACAGATCCAACATTAAGAGAAGTTTCAACAATTCCAATGACAACATATTGGTATTCGAGGTATCTTGTATCCGGGAGACAATCTTGGGAAAGATAGGTAGACCTTTTCTGCCATGATAAGATCTAGCCAATCTGATAGCACCAAAATAGATATAGGTTAAACCTTATGAAATCCATTGATGCAAAAACTCTAGAGGGATCTCTAAACAAATAAACTATTCTTCCTTTATAGCTTGAATTGTACATTGATCAAAACTAGAAGACTGAACATACTCTTTAATGGCCTTTACAGGTTGTTTAATAAGGGCCTTTATGGAGTGGGTCCATGATCCTTTCTGTTTATAGAAGGCATTATATGGGTTTAAGAAAGGGGCAATGGTATTTTGGATTTTTGTTCATCAGGTATATAACTAAGCTTATAAAGATAGTTTATCTTCCTGGAAAAGGATCTTTTAAAAGTAGGTGAAAGTGGAAGAGTAACAGTTAAAGGTACGGTGGGGGTATATTGTGAGGAACTGGGATTATTAATACTGGTCCATAAGTAATAAGGGTGTCATTAGCTCTGCACATATCAAGTAATTCTTTTTCTATACATAAACGAACATTAGGCTTTGATACCAATTATACACTAGCTATGAATATATATTATGACTAGTGCTAACAAACGAACATGTCCTTAGTCCTTTAACAAAATCACCTATCCTCTTAATACTCATAATAGGGAAAATTGGCAACAAAAGGTGGATCTTAAAGATTGAAGAAGAGATTAGTGATCTATGTAAAGCCTTTGGCAAACGATGTTCAGAAAGCCATGGTTTATTTAGATAATAGACAGTGTCTACCTCAAGGATTTTTCTAGCTCCATAATACAAACTGATGCTTCTTATATAGATGGAGCAAAGGCGCACTAGTACAAAAGATAAGATAATGCACTAATGCAAAAGATAACTTGCATTAGTTGCCTCTTTAAGGGAGGTTATACTAGTTCATTAATTTTTTTCAATTTTATCTTGTATTATTAATATCATTCGTGGTTCTTGCAAATAAATATGATGGATGAAAAATTGCCAAAATTGTTGAACTTGCACACTTGTTAGACAATGATAAATAAGAAGGGGCAACTCAAATTTTTACTTTGAGATAAGCTGAAGAAATTAGATGTGGCTCTCATTTTTAATTCTGTTTGCAACTTAATACAAAAGTTTAGAGCAACTTCTTCAATTCTTGAAGACATTATCAAAGGTGGATATACTTATTATCAACGTAGAGATGTTGATGCTACTTATAAATTCATGACTTCATTTGAATTTATATTCATTTTACATTTAGTGAAAGAAATAATGGGAGTCAAATGTTCTTTATCAAGCTTTATAACAAAAATCTCAACACATTGTTAATGCTATGCTTTTAGTTATGACTACAAAGACACTCATTTAGAAATTAAGAGAAAAAGATTAGGATGATCTTTTTAATCAGGCGAACTTTTTTGCCAACAACATCACAATGATTTTCCTCATTTAAATGCTTCTTATACAGAATGTTGAGGTCATGCACGTCATCAACAGAACCAAAAAACGTTATTATAGAGTGAAAATATTTCTTTTTATAATAAACAAGCAATTGGAAGAATTAAACAATAGATTTAGTGAGGAAGCAATTAAGCTTTTGACTCTTAGCTCATCTTTGATTCTTAATAATGCTTTTAAAGCATTCAATGCAAATGATATTAACAAGCTTATGGAGAAATATTATCCCCTAGATTTCACTGATCAAGAGAAAACCAATACGAGATTTCAATGTCAGCATTTTATTATTGATGCACTTTGTCATTTAAAATTGAAGGATTTTTTGTACATTATTTGAGCTTTGTAGAGTCTTAGTGGAAATAGGAAAGTCAAAGTTTTATTATTTACTCGGTAGATTAGTTTGTCTTGTTTTAACTTTTTCCAATTTTTACAACTACTACAAAAAAGAGCTTTTTTGGTAATGAAGCTAGTAAAGACGAGGCTTTTTAGTGAAATGAAAGATGAATATCTTATAGATAGTTTAGTATTCTATATTGAAAAAGAAATTATTGAAACTTTTGATTATGATTCTATGATTGATGACTTCAAGTCCTTGAAAAGGCATAAAGCATGCCTTTAAATGATTTAATTTTTTATATTCAATTGTAAGTTGTTTTGCTTGAATTGATTAACATGGAATAGTTGTATTTTGTGCAATTTATAAGTTGTTTTTATTTATGATTTTTTGTTTGAACTTAATTAATGTGAATTACATATGGTGTTTCATTTAAATTTTTCTATTGAATTCTTATCACAACATTATGGTTGGCTCCCTAAAAATCAAATTGAAGCACCACTACTATGTATATAAGTTATTTACTGTAATTAAAAATTGTTTTTGAGTTTTAGCATGAAAAAATGTGTTAAATCAATAGCTATGACATAATCATTGAAGCACCCACTTATAATTGTGGTGATGGATAAGTCATTCAAACTTCTTAGACTGATGCTAGCCCTAGCCATAGATTATAAGGGTGTACGAACTATGAGGTAAGTAAAGTTTTTTTTTATTATTATTATTTTAGGCATCTTAACCAAAACCCATTGTTTACATGAAGGATAATGCAAATCTCTTATTGGTGTTATTTTGAATAGATTCATGATGAACTACCTCCCCTAGCTATAAATATCAATAGTGATCTAAGAAGGATTTACAATTTAGAAAGGGATTGTTTGACATAAAGCATTCTCAAGAGGTTTGTGAGCAGAAAATGTATTGTTTGAAGCCTAACTGCATTTAGGCCTTCATTTGTGTGAATGTTATGGTTCCTAGAATGTATATAATGAGTGCCCAAAAAAAAAAAGGTAGGGGTGTGAAAATTTGATTGCTACTTGTGGTTGTGTGCAGAAGGGTTGGTTTAGGATGTATAGGTATTTTATATAATCATGTTTTAATGCTAATAAGTGGCAGTTATAGAGTTAGCTTTTTGTTGGTCAGAAGTGGAATTCCAATTACTTCTTATTGTAAACTTTTAATTTGAATGGAAAAAGTACTATTCAACCATGTTGATTTTGGTTTATTGATGTTATTATAATTTTTTTTGTTTGAATAAAATATGTTACATTAATAGAAAAAAATGAATGTTAAGTTAAATTAATAAACATAATATATTGCCTTTATCCATGAACATCAAAATCCTTGAGTTTTAGTTTAACATAAAATACGTATGTCTTGATAATGAACCATAGACTATTGTTTCAATGGTCAACCAAAAAAAAAAAAACTAAAAGGACTTATGTTGTTTGTTAGTTGTCATTTTCTTACTAAAATATTACAACCCAAATCTATAAAAAAAAAAAAAAAAACTAATATGAACAACAACATTGCAAATCATAGGGTATGACCTACCCACCAAGAGAATTTTAGAATTAAAATTTTTAAGTAGCACTCGAATTTTCATTATATTTGTTAAGAAAGTTGAATTTCTTTTTTTATTATATATTTGAGCATATCCGCAAGTGTTTGATATTTAGGAAGAAAAAAAGTTGGGATGTATATTGCTTACATATTTACAATTTATTTATTATTTAGGTTAGTGTAAAAAATAATAAAAAAGATAAAATTTGAGAATTGTGAAGTCTTTTGAGCTCTAATACTTGAATTGTTCAAAGTTCACAAATTTGTATGAGTTGTATTGTGTACACAATTTACTCCCAAGTTTTGTGATGAATTTGGATTGTTTGAGTGATTGTTGCTAAGGAATAAAAGAAAGAAGTGATTTAAACAAGTTAAAAAATTTTGGATTTGATATGGAAATTTTTAATGTCACTTGATTATTTTAATTCTTGGTATTCTCTTATTTGTACCTTTTATCATCTTCTTTGGCAAACCATTTTCCTTTAGCTCTGTTACAAGCTAATAAAGACCTTTTGATCATTAATGTGTGTAATTATATTAGTAGAGATTGATTACATGTTTTTGCCTATAAAATTATGTATAACATTATTTTAGGAAGATATTTGACAATGTTAGGTTGTATTATATTTATTTTTAAATTGCATCAAAAGAAAAAAAGTTGTATTGTGATTTTTGCATATTTCTTGATTGATTTATACTTGGAATTGCTTGCAAAATTTTTGAGAATGAGTTTTAATGTCATAAATTTTCTTATGAGTTAGATTGTGTGAGTTTTCTAAGTTTAAAAGTTTGCAATTCTGATTTAAGATGTTCTTGTTATTTCTAGGTTAAAAATTTGGAGTTTTCTTTATTTTTATAGTATTAAGAGTTTTCTTTATTTTTATAGTATTTCACTTGGAATAAGTTAATTTTCTATTTCTTTTGTGCTCGCACATGAAATTCTAGAAAAAAAAACTAAATTGCATTTTCCATTAGTGTTACATAGGATATTGTATGGCTTATGCATTGGATCATGCAAAGATATAGAGTTGAATAGTCAATAGAGCAAAATCGCATAAGTAATTAAGTGCATGGCTTATTGCATGACTCATGCATCAAGCTATGCAAAACGTCAGATTCAAAATTGAGAAATGCAAGTGGGATGCCTTTTTAAGATAACAAAGACCTAATCATGATAGAAATTCCTGAGCAAAAAAAGAACAAATTTTTAGGAGAGAAAAGTGGATCTAACATCTACACCAAATAAGAAGATAATTTATGAAGATTAGGGAGAGCTTTTTCTTTAGGGTTTTCATTATTTTTGTTAGCAAGACTTTTTTTTTTCTTCTTTTAGGATGAATTAATTCTTCAATTCTGAGAATTAGGGTGAAACCCTAATATTTATTCCTTGGTTATATGAAGTGATTTTTGTTTCAATTGTGTTGGGTATCTTGATTTAATATATTTGAGCTTAATTGATTTTGTATGTATGAACGATCGCATATATGCAAAGCTTGAGTTCTAGATGATAGAGCGAGAGTGAAAGTCTATGTTTAGTCCTAACATATTAAACTAAGAGATTGAGACTACGAGAGTAGACTCAACTTCTAGAGATATTCAAGGATTATTCATGAAACTTAATACATTGTTATTGAATTTTGTGACCACGAGAGTGGACATAATTTCAGTAATAATGGACTCAATTTTGCTCGAGAGATATTATTGAGTAAATTAGGAAAATCCATCTTCAAGCATAACTCAATCTCAAGTGAAACAATTCTCTTGATATATTTGTGAAATGGTATTATAGTGTACAAGAATTCCCTAAAAATCATTATCATAAAAGTTTCTTTTAATTAAATTTTATTTTTATTTAATTATTTCTACAATTTCAATTTTTAGTTATTTTCTTTTTGATTATTCGATTGCTAAATAATAGAAAAATTAAGATTATAACAATTCTCGTAGGAATGATTTCTACTTATCATTATATTACTTGAGAAATTTTTGCACTTGAAAGGTTTACACATGCAATAGTCGTAGTTGTCAATATAAGGCAATTTAAACTTTCTCAGTACACTCATTTCTTATTTTCTGTGACAAGGGATTATAATCATACGTGTGATAATCAAGAACAAAGTGTTATTTAACTTGTGCTTATTTGATCAACTTCATTTTCTTTTTTTTTTGAAGGGCTTTATCATCTAAGAACAAGTTGTATGAGTGAATAACTTAGCTACCAATGGGTATATAGGAGGACTCTTCCATTTCTTCAAGCATTTTACTGTGCCAAGTTGGCCTTATTTCTTAGGGTAGCTCTATATGTATCTAGGATGAGCAAGCTGAAACAGTTAAAGGGGAGATTTAGCTTTGGCCAAAATAGTTAAAGGTATTTGTGATACAACTACCTACTATCTAATTTATGTGAGAGTTTGCCTGAGCTCTTGTAATACTAGGGTAAATTATTCATAGGCAGTTGCAACGCAAGACGTGCCCCAATGCTCTTAGGAATACTAGCCAATTGTGCTATTCGAGGCTTGTCCTCCTGGGTTACCAAGGGGAAAAAGTGATGGGTGGTTCCTAGTATGTTTGAGTGATTATGTGATCAATGAGTTTTGAGGTCGGTGGGAGAGGCCATGACTGAGGAACAGGGAACTAACAAGTCAACCCATGCTTACTGTAGCAAATAATGTCGCCTATAGATACCAAGCTTAGAGAGTCTAGGGAGTCTTCTTAGGTAAGCTAGGTGGCTCGAGTTTTTCTAGATCAGGGCTTACAAGATAAGAGAAAATCAAAAGAGAGTTTGACCTTATGCTAGAATTCCACTCCAATGTTTAAGTTAGGGATTACTATTACGAAATGATAGTAATAGTATATAAGATAGAATAAAGGAAATACTTAGTTGATGACTCTTTTTATAACAACTCAGATAAAATATTTAGCTAGGAGTGAACGTACTTCCTATATTGGATTTTGCCTCTTTTTTGTGTGACATTTTCTAAAGAGGATAATGCTTCCTGAATATTACACTAAATGATATCATCTATGGATACCAAACAAGATAATCTAAGAGGTTTTCATTCGTTTAGGTTAGATGGTTTGAGTTTTTCTATGTAACAGCTTGGGCTCAACTATCCTACATAACTAGTGAATAATGACCAATCACACAACCTAAAATGGTTAACCCAAATTGTTATAATAGTTAGATCCAAACTTGTATAAGCTGCTAACCTTTCTTATTAACTTTTGATATGAGATTTCTTATTAACACCTCTAGGCATACTATGTACCACCTCAGTTGGAGACATTATAATCTTCCTCCTCAGGTTCATGATGTCCTTGTCATGACTTCACTTACAACTAGGCTCATGCTGTTAGGTTGTTAACTATACTTAACCAAAATATAACCCTTAGGTATTGTCAGTTCGCTAGTGCCTCGGGCGGCTTCACCGCGTCTCTAACCACCACCAACTCTTTTTTTGTAGGCCCACTAGCTCCATGCAAAAACCTAACCGAACTTAGCTTTGATACTAGTTATAATGGCTTCGACTCAACTGTCCTGCATAACTTATGAATAATGGCCAACATGACCTAAAATGGTTAATCCAGGTTGTTGTAGTAGTTGGCCTAAACCTATATAAGCAATTAATCTTTCTTATTGATTTTCGATTTGGGATTTCCATAATTCCTAAATAACTCAAGTTAATACCTCTACGCATATTATGCACCTTAAGTGACACCTTAGTTGGGGATGTTACATTTTGGATCAGAGCCTATAAGATAAGAAAAAGTGAAAGAGAGTATCACTTTATGTCGGAAGTCCACTCTAATATTTAAGTCAAGAATTACTATTAAGATTGGAGAGTAACAATATGTGAGATAGAATAAATGAAATACCTAATTGAAGGCTCTTTATATAACAATTCGAATAGACTGTTTAGGTAGGAGCGAGCATACTCCCTATATTGAATGTTACTTCCTTTCTTGTGTGACACTTTCTAAAAAGAATAGTGCTTCGTAAAGAGCATGATACTTCTTGAAAAGAATAGTTAGATTATGGATTGAAAAGTCATATATATGGGGTAAGTTAGGCTGCCATTAAGCAAGAATTGAGGCCATGACAAGTTGAATGGACTTGGCTCATGATGTCAAACTAGACCTTGAAGAGAAGTAAGGGTAGCCCATGTTAGTGAGGTTAATATCACTTTTTATTTTTTAATAAAAATAAGAAGGATTATATAATTAATCTCTTTTTTGCCATATTTATTTTTATAAAATATTATTTTATTATATAAATATATCATGATACTACAAAACATATATCAAAACATAATTTTATATAAATAGTGATATTTCAAAGTTAATTTATTAACTTCACAAAATAAGCTATATAATTACTCAATATTTATAATAACTCTAATTATTTTAAGTTAGAAAAAAAAAAGAAAAACTAATTTTTCAAATTCATTTTTATCATATGACTTATGTTTTTTTACATAACTAATTACTGTTTTTTTATTCACAATAAATAATTGATTTTTCCTTTCGTTTTTTATGTCTACTTTTGTATATCTACATATCATTTTATTCCTCTCAAGTCACACATAACTTCAAATTATTCTAGCAAACACCTTACGTTTTAGCTGTATCCTTTTATAGGTAAATTTTTTTTTGCTATTTATATAATTTTGTAGGTAAATATTCTTTTGTAGATAACTTGTGTTCATTTATTTAATTGGTTTTGCATAAAGTAGAATTCTTATGGTGACACATGCTAAATTTTACATGTTCATAGAATTATATATATAAATAAATGTTCTCAAAACTATATGGGTCTCAATCCATTGAGTGTTAAGGATATTTAGGTGGAGAATGAATATTTTATTATTGTAAGTGTTATGAGTACGAGAGATATATCAAACCTAGATTTTACCTCATAGAGGTAACAAGTTGGTAGTTTTGGTTTTGGATCAATTATGTTTTATCAAAATATAATCTCATCCTCTGTTAGTTTTGGTCATGATAATACAATGGGATCATGACCTCATCCTATGTTAGTTAAGGTGATGAAGGTGTTACTAATTCTTTTATAGTTTCAACAATTATGTATGATTAACATAATTATAGTTTAATAATAAGGATTTTTTTTTGATTATACTAAAATTTTGAACATCCTGTTCTTTTATAGTTTCAACAATTACGTAGAATTAAAATAATTATAGTTTAATACTAAGGATTTTTCTTTGTTTATACTAAAATTTTGAACATCCTATTCTGTAATATTTAGTTATGTAAAAATTTTTCATTTTTATTTCTCATAGTAATCCGTTAAAATTTTAAGTAGTTTTACAAATCCACAGTTTAAAGGATAAAATAATTTTAAATTGATAGAGAATTAAGATGTTCATGAAAGAGTAATATATTTATTTTTTTTTACTAGTGATTGATAATTTTTATTTAAAATTCAATTATTAAGAATTCTAATTTAATACAATTTATGGAAAAATATTACTTTAAAATAAAAACAAAATTTTTTATCATAAAAAAAATCATGATCAGGGTATATATTTAGAATGTTTTGGAGATAATTCAATCAAGCAAACACTTGAAATAAAGGATCATCATGAAACATGAATTACTGTAATGAAAGAAGGTTTTCACAATTTAAAGATATATGAATTGAACGCTTTAAAGAAATGTTCATATGAAACTACAACTGAACTGTAAATATATTTGTATTACCAAAAACATCACAATTATTAAGGAAGATGTCAAAAACATGGGAAATTAGAGATTAGCATTATTTCCCTATCATTTGAAAGTAACTATTCATGGGAAATTAAAAATAAATAAAGCATCCAAGTAGCAGAAGCAGAAACAAGGGATAATTTGTAAAAGTTAGCCAAAAAAAAATAGTAAAGATAGTGATTAAAAAAATAATTATAAAAATAGGGTAATTAAAAAAACATTTAGTAAAGAGGGATAGTCAAATTAGTCAGTTCACCAATTAGACGGATGTAGAGGGGAACAACAAGGGATAATTTGCAAAAGTTGGCAAAAAAAAAAAAAAGTGAAAGATAACAATTAAAAAATAATTATAAAACCAAGGTAGTTAAAAAAATGTTTAGCAAAGAAGGATAATCAAATTAGTCAGTCCGTCAATTAAACTGATGGATGTGGAAGGGAACGATAATAATATATCATCCGCCAGTTAAATAGATGCACACATGATTGAACTAATTTTTTTTATCTGATTTGTTAATTAAATTGGTGGATGTAAATTTTCTTTTCTTTTGGTCCATCACTTAACGTTTTTTTTTTTAATTATCTTTGCTACTATAAGTGGCGGACATGGTTATGTTTTTTTTTTGTTAATTATTTCTTGCATATTGTTGTCCACCAATTATAGTGGCAGAGATGGTTTTAGTTTTTTACTTTTTGTATGCATGCATAATATTTTTTTTGAAAGATCAAGCATTACATTTGTAAGTGTTGCTAATTTATTTTTATGCTTTAAATTTTTGAAGTAATTTTAATTTATATATTTATCAAAAGTAATTTTAAAAATATTTCTACACTCTATGTAGAATTTGAATCTTATTTAGTTAAGATATATTCTTTTAAGTAAAAAATATATATACACATTTAAATTAATTTTAAGTAGAAAAATGAATATTACACTACTTGTTGATCAAAGATGTTCAAAATTTATCAAATTAAAATAAAATTTATTCATAAGTTTATCCAACTCTCATATTTTCATGAAATTATAATTAATTTATATTATTGCAAAAAATTTCAAAAACTAAAAGAATATTATAAAATTATTTTTAACGTTGTATCTCATATATAAAATATTTGTATATTATTTATTAAAATTATTTGATATATAAAATAAATTTATTTATTCAAATATTTATTTCATATATAAAAATAAAGTTAATTATTCAACAATCTACTAAATAAATAAATACATTTAATATTAATAACTACTTATATTAATAAATAAATTTCATTTTAATAAAAAATTATATGACCCTATTTCATAAAAAAAATAAGTAAATTTAATAGTAATAATAAATAAAAGGTCTGCCATACTTTTTATAATTTGCCAACATTTTTCACATAAATTTAACAGTTCCAATTTGTTGTTTCTTTACAAATAAGATGATTTACCTCAAAAAAACACTTTTATCCTTAGAAAATCTTGTATCATATTTGGTCGCGAAAAGGTACATGCCATGCCTAATTTTTATTTCTTTTTAGTTTAATTTAAGATGATATAATTCCTTTCTTACATCTAATAAATTATAATTTTAATAAAAAAATCTCAAAATAATATGCACATTTGAGATCACAATTTAAAATAAATATACAAAAATACTAAAATATAGAAATAAAAATAAAACTATTAAGTTTCATAATTTGGATGTCTCCTAATTCATTGTGAACGTTTATTTTTGAATGTTGTACCACGTAATCAAATAGTGGAAATATGAGTATCAATTACATCTTGATTACAATCAAGATCATGAGTGAGGTCTACATCATTTGTATTATGTTGTGTGACAAAGAATACAAAAAATACTAAAATATAGAAATAAAAATAAAACTATTTGTTCCATAAAATCATTTGTTTTTGTTGTGTGACAAAGTATAGAAAAAATACTAAAAATATAGAAATAAAAATAAAACTATTCAATTCCATAATTTGGATGTCTCCTAATTCGTTATGAACGTTTATTTTTGAATGTTGTACCACGTAATCTAATAGTAAATATGAGTATCATTTACATCTTGATCACAATCAAGATCATGAGTGAGGTCTAAATCATTTGTATTATGTCGTGTGACAAGAGAAATGATAGATGATCTAGGTCCGAATTTAGAATGGACTCGTCACTAATAATAAGGGGTCGTACTAAAAAGATTAGGAACTATATTGTTCAAGGGAGTAGATAACTTAGCCTGCTTTCTAAAAGAGTGCACGGATCCCATCCAAGCCCTATGTACCTAAGGTGAGAAACTAGGTTCTCTCATACATGACGATGATTGTCCAAAAGACATCAAACTAATGGTTAGATGGATAGTGTATAGCTGAAGAGAAACTAAGCAGTTGAAGTAAAAGGCTCAAATGGTCCTTTGATGGCCCATATGTAGAAGTGAAAAAGCTCAAATGAATGTGGTATGGTTGAAGGTCCAACACCCTCTGATTGACTATAACCATATGTACTACCATAATAAAATGACAAGAGTGACGGTATAGGTGTACTTGCTTGCGATGGTAGTATAGGAATCTCAACATGCCTTATTAGTGAATCCATGCCTACAATGCTTAGTGGTGCTCTGAGTAACTGTATCAAATACATCTTCCTCTCCAAGATAAGGAATGAGATCTAACGTTGGATCTAGTGGTGACATGCTAAAAAGACACCAATCCTAGTACAAAATGTAGAATATATTATTTATAACATGATAGAGTGCATCAATGTTCAACTGTGTTGGTCTTCTATCAATGTGTTAAGAAATTTCAAGAACATCATCCAACAAAAAGATTTAAAAATGGTGAAATTGGTTAATAAAGGTAAGATTATATATTCAATGGGGCACCTACAAAAAATTTTTTGAACTAGGAGAAATTATCCTTACTGAATAATAAGAAAATTTTTATTATTATTCTTATATTATCTATATTTACATTATGTAATCTAACTATTTTTATGTATTTTCCAATAGAAAATGCAATACTACACATATGAACAACAAATGTAACTCACATTAATAAAGAAATAATGCATTTATTGTTGATAGATATGTATATCCCCATGGAGATATATGGTATGTAAAGAAGAGACCATTTGTTAACAAGTCGATATATGCATGCCTACAACAAGGTTACGCAAATCATATATTCAGTGGGACACATCCAAAAAAATTAAATTTATTAAGAGAAGTTAACGTAACTAATGAACCAAGATGAGGAAGATTGTAGAAAATTAGATATGAGAAATAATCATTTTGTAGATTTCATGATTTATCAATTCCTAAAGCAAGATAAGTAGAGTTTCCTCGAAAGACTTCTGAAGATATTGAAAATGTGAAGCAACATTTGCCAAAAGAGATTGATAAAATGAATATTCATTTAGAAAATTTTCATAATAATAAGAGACAATTAGATGTAGGTGCTCATACAAAAGATGTTTGTTACCCCACAATGATAGATGAAAATGACATATCAAACTTCATCGATAGCAAAAGTGCTTCATAGAGTGTTCAATTAAAATACTTAAAGCTAAAACTATTAAAATATTAGTAAAAATATGAAACAACTTCGAACAACATCATAAAATCAATTAAAAATAAGATTAAATAAGGCATTTTTTGCTCGTCAAGCTACTAAGTTTATGGAAGATGGATATATCTATCAAGCACGTTTGTCTAGTAATATGACAAATGATCCGAATTGTTTATCTAATGTTGAGTTATCTGATAAGGATGAATGATAAAATGCCTCAAGCTAAAACTGTTAAAATATTAGTGAAAAATATGAAATAACTTTGAACAATATTATAACAAATAAGAGAAGAAAATAATTGATTAAAAATATGATTAAATAAAGCATTTTTTGCTCAACAAGCTACTGAGTTTATGGAAGATGGATATATGTACTACCAACATTTGTATGATGATGTGCAGTAATAATAAAAATGATCTTTTTAGCAATACTCATGCATTTCATACATTCGACATGAAAAGACTTGCACATAATGTATCTTCATCAGAAATTTGATTATTTAATGCATACATTGGACATGACATAATATTATCACTTCAGATGATATTAATTCTTTACCATCAAATGAAGCTTATTATTTAGCTAGTGTTAACATTTACTACTTGCAACTACAAAGCAACAAACAATTATTTTCTTTTCTACTTCCCCTTAATGCCACTTTATAAGTGAAAATATTACTCTATGCATCCTTCGTAAATGACGCTTCACAATCAAAGCTCCCAATGTTTGTAAATCAACAATGAGTTTATTACATTCATTTATGTGAAAGCTCTATTCACGACGCACATGCAAAATACTTTGTAGGATCTGTAAATCTTTCACTCTCATAATCATCATTAAATGGACAAAATATCCAAACTCTTTCCCTTCAATTATTTGAAGAACTTCCAACCATCGAGGAAAATGAGTTTGTTGTAGTCATTTCAAATGCTGCCATATATACAGAAAGGGCTATTATGTTTACGTTTTTTTTCACCTGATTGATAGTATATTTTTTATATGACTATATATTAGCATTAATTACTTTTACTTTATTTTTCTGTTGATCTGATTATACTTGTAAATTATTTAGATGTGACTATACGATGATGTGACTATGATTATTTATTTAATATTTTCTAAATAAAAGTGATTACATATACCTAATATGACTATTCATATCATAATTTTGATTTTTTTATTTGATTATTTTTCTCATATGCAGATGTGATTATTCATATAATAATTTATTTATCTTGTAGGTGCCTATACAAATGGTTATTGATTATCAAATTCGAAATTTTATGCAACTTGTACCAATTGATACTTCTTTATTGACTTTACAAAGCACCGATCACAAGTCATCTAATTCAATCAGATACTCAATAGAAGTCATGCAACAATAAACTTCTTTTGATTTGTATAATAACGAATAATGTGATTGGCGTAATATTGGTTCTTATATTTGGTATGAGATTAATGTAAATTGCATATTCTATGCTTAAATATCATTGATCCAACACCATTTTGCATTACTTACATTTGGATCCTAGACTTGAACCATACATTCAACAGACAAGATTTTATGGTATCACGTAGTTAGAATTCTTTTAGCTGGATTGACATCATCTTTCTGCATTTGCATTTGTAGAGAGATGACATTTAGAGATTCACACTTTTCATTTTCCAAAAGGGGAATGCATCATCACTTTACAAGATGTATCATCCTTACTGGTTTACCTATTGATGGTGAAGTTGTGTCAGGCATTGTCGGTCAAGATAGGAGGGATGTTTGTCATAGTCTTTTAGGAATTTGTCCACCTGCTTTTACCATTAAGGCCTTCATGCTTAAATTGAGTTGGCTTGTTAAGCAATTTTTTGACATACCATAAAATGCAAATGAGGGTACTTTGCAGTTTCATTTGCAAGCTTTTATTATGCGCCTCATTAGTGGTGTAGTTTTCCTAGATAAGTCTACAGGTCGTATCAATTGCATGTTCATTTCACTATTAGAGGACTTTCGCCATGCAGGGTAATATAGTTGGGGTAGTGTATGTTTAACATAGTTATACAAAAAGCTTTGTCATGCAATTGATCCACAGGTCCAAAAAGTTAGTGGACCATTATCTCTGTTACAAATATGAATATGGGATCGACTGCCATGTATTGCTCACACCTTACAACATGGTTTCACACAAGCTCATGATGCACAATTTAGATAGCAATTAATGAAATAAATTATCAAATTTACTATGACAATAATGTTTTTGTAACATGATTTATTTTATTCAGTTGGAGTATAACTTGTGTTGAGACTAATGTTGCCACACACGTATTAAAAGACATTTATTTTTCCTTTGATAATCAACACTCTAAGGATGTGTAACCAACTAACCCTAAATGCATAAAATATCTTTATTATATAGTTTGGTATGTTTATATATGTTGGTTTTAGTGCACCAAAAAGGGAGGTTGAATTGATGGGATATTAAAAAATTTGGAGGGAAGGTTATGTGTTTAGAGAATTGAGAAGTAGAAACAATAAAGACAAGATATTTGTAGTAGTTCAGGTGCTAACAAATCTTACGTCCACTCCGTAATTCTTCACAACTGGGAATTTCACTCAACTCAAAATGGTGTTTCCAAGCTCACCCCAAACTTGTACAATGTGTTTTATGGCTCATATACAACCTTTATACTTTATGTTTCTAGACTCAAACCAAACCTTACTCAAGTGTTTTGGACAGACTCACACTTTTAACCTTTACAAGAGCTTTGGAAGCTAGGCTAACTCTCAACCTAATTACAAAAGTGTTTAATGCTAACTCCAAACAATCAAGACTACACAATCAAGAATAAGAAGTTATGAAACAAATTTGCAAGAGTTTAGTTACAAATAATGAAATTCTCTTGCATTTACATATGTTTGATGGAGTATTTATAGGCAACATCCACCAAAGAGATGTTACTCATAAACTATGCCTAAATCTTTAAAGTAAGCTAGACAGATTTTGCATTAAATGCCTATCAAACTGAAGTCGTGATCATGACTAGCATTTTGGAGTTGCGATTTTCCAATTTATACTAGGAAGCCCGAAATCGCTACAGAGAACCCTGTTTTACGCCTAATGGCTAGTCGATGTGTCAATGTGCCATTGGTGCTCTAAGAAATATAGCTGTTGTGTTCCTCTATATTGGACTGGGTTAGTCAAACCTAAGTCATAAGCCTCTTTTGATCTTGATAATGAAGATTGATTAGTTCTAATATTTTGTTTAAGTGTTGTTTTGCAATTGATAAGATATTGTCTCATTGAAAGTTGGATGGAAGTTTAAATCTCTAACTTTGAGTAAGACATCCAAATTCGTGGTCAGTATCCCTTAATTCGCGATTGCAATCTTGCAATAAGGATGGATGGAATTATGCCAGAAGAATTCATGGACAAATTTGTAGTTGTGATTCAGCCGAGAGAAGCTTGATTGACTTATAGAGAGATTCGCATTGATGTTCGTATTTGAAGTCACGACCACAAATTTCATAGCTAATAGGAGGGAACCAGGTCTACAACCAGATCACGCCAAGTGTCCAGGGCAACTGTTGGAATATCAAAAATAGCGAGGGAGAAAGCATCTATCATGACCGCGACTAAAGAAAGTGTTGTCTCCTCATCGAATAGAAGAATTTGCGGTCTCTATTGCACCTAAGAAGGAATTAAATCACGACCGTGACTTTTGGTTGGATGGTCAAACACAATGGCTATATTTCATGAGTGACCAATGGGTGAAGGACACGCGCATTATATGTTAGACACATAACGGGGTTCTCTGCCGCGATTTCAAGCTTTCCAGCATAAATTGAAAAATTGCGACCACGAAATTCCAGTCACAACCGCGACTTTTGTCTAACAGGCATTTAATGTAAAATTTGCCTAGCATACCTTAAAGATTTAGGCATAGATTGTTAGTAATGTCTCTTTGGTAGATGTTGGCTATAAATATTCCACTAAATGTAAGAGAATTTCATTTATTGTAACCAAACTCTTGTAAATTTGATTCATAACTTCTTATTCTTTGTGAATTCTTAATTGTCTGGTGTTAGCATTAAGCACCTTTGTAATTTCATTGAGAGTTAGCCTAAACTTCCAAAACTCTTGTAAATGTTGAAGTATGAGCCTATCCAAAACACTTGAGTGAGGTTTTGTGTGAGCCTAGAAACACAAAGTGTAAGGGTTGTGTGTGAGCCATAAAACACAAATTGTACAAGTTAGGTGTGAGCTTGGAAACACCTTTTTTAGTTTAGTGAAATACCCAATTATGAAGAATTAGGGAGGGCATATGATTTGTTAATACTTAAACCACTATAAATATCTTGTGTTCAATTTCTCTACTCCTTCTTATTTATCTAATCTCCTTATCCTTCCTCCAAAAATATCTTGGTGCACTACGACCAACAAGTGGTATTAGAGCCACGTCTCACTTCAAAACTTAATTGCGTGAGAAAAGATCATGACACAAGAAGGAATCCATACCCTTTTAAGACCATATTTTGATGGAGCAGATTATACTCATTGGAAGTATAGGATGAAAATTTACTTGGATAGTGATGTGGTAGATCTCTGGCACATTGTAGCAAAAGAGTGGAAGCCACCTACTAAAGTAGTGGATGAAAGTGAAGAATTGATCCTTAGAGAAGAGTGGGTTAAAGCTCATAAGAGATCCAATGGAAGAAATAAGAGAGTTATGGCAATCCTTCTGAGTTCTCTCTTAAAAGAAGAAATTGGAAGGGTCCAACATTGTCTTACAGCTCATGGGATTTGGAAGGCCTTGGAAAACTACCATGAAGACACCACTTTGGTGAAATCCAGCACGCTTGAAATGTATGTGACTAAATGGGAGTTGTTTATGATGAAAGAGAATGAAAGAATCACAAATATGACGAATAGGCTCCTTGCAATTGTCACTAACATGAAAAAGTTTGAAAGAATTCTCACCAACATTGAGGTAAATTCAAAAATTCTTAAATCTATACCTTTTAAAAAGTTTAGTGTCAGGGTTTCTAGTATTTAAGAGTCAAATTCGAAGATAGGGAAGGTCCCAACCGATGTTCTAATAGGCAAGCTTTTAGAAGCTTTCACTTTGAAATGTGACAAATATAAGTCACAAATGAAATCTTAGAAGAAGAAATGCTCCAAATTAGAGGATGAGTTTAAATCTTTAAATAGTCTTGTAAGTGAATTGAGGACTTGAAACGAAAGACTCAAAAAATCTATTGAGAATCTTTCAAAATCTCATTCATCCCTAACCTCCTTGAGAAAGGAAAATGACTCTTTAAAGGGTGAAGTGATTGAGCTTAGAAATTTTATTTCTAAGTTCTATAAGGGAAATGAAGCATTGGATACACTTATTGTATCACAAAGACCTCATTTAGTTAGGCATGATTTAGGTTGCAATGGAGTCTCTTCATCTACATCTTCACTTACAACATTCATTAGAGCCTTAACACCTCAAACATCTAGCATTGAGGTAGTTGGAAGGAAAAATGCTTAAAGGACTAAACCGCCATACCCTAAGGTCAAAGGAAAGTTGTAACAATGCTCAAAGTTTATACCTAAGAAGGCTAATCATGCATACATTTACAATAAAAAATATGCTCAAACAAACACATACAAAAATTTAATTCTACATGTAATCATACATGTTTACGCTCACATTCACATCATCTTGGTATAAGAAAATCTCCCCCTCATACCAAAGCCATGTATAGGAGGAAGACTCATAAGTCTAAACTTTAATGTCACTATTGCATGAAGTTTGGTCACATCAACATTCATTGTTTCATTAGGAAGACTCACATCAATTTAGAGGATCCTTCTAAGCCTAACCCCCTAGGACCCAAGTATGCTTGGGTACCAAAACAAAAATGATTTATTTGTGTTGTGTAGGATTGTTTGGCAGCCACAATGAAGCAAATATGATTGGCATGTGGATAATCAATGCTAAAAGCACATGACAGACAACAAAAAGCTATTCATGACCCTAAAAGAAAAGAAAGGTGGCAATGTCACATTTGAAAATAATGCCAAGGTAATTGACATTGCCACCTTTAGTAAGAATGGTTGTTCTCCTATTAATGATGATTTACTTGTGGATGGATTACAACATAATTTGCTTACTGTAAGTCAGTTATGTGATAAGAGCAATAAAGTCACATTTTACCGTAGAGAATGTCGAGTTATCACTTTGGTGGATAAAAATGTTATTTTCAAGGGTGAAAGAAAAGACAATACCTACCTAATTGACTTAGACAATTTGGCTAACCAATCTTTTAAGTGTCTTGTGTCTTTTAGGAATGAAGCTTGGCTTTGGCATAGAAGACTTAGACATGCTAACATGGAGCTCCTACAAAGCTTATCAAAAGGAAAGCTAGTAGAAGGTCTTCCCAAGCTAAAGTTCTCTAAACACAAGACATGTGGACAATGCCAAATGGAAAAGTAACATCAATCTTCTTTCAAAGCAAAAAATGTTGTAAGTACATCTAGACATCTTCAACTTATCCATATGGACTTGATAGAACCTACTAGGAGTGTTAGTTTAGGTGAAAAATATTATGCACTTGTCCTAGTTGATTACTACTCTAGGTTTACTTGGGTATCCTTTCTAGCTCATAAGTATGAGACTTTTGATGCTTTTCAAAGTTTTGTAAAAAGAGTTCAAAATGAAAAGGATTACTTCGTTTCTTCTATAAGAACTAATCATGGAAAAAAATTTCAAAATGAATCTTTTGAATCTTACTGCTTAAAGAATGAGATTTTTCATAACTTTTCAACTCCTAAAACACCATAACAAAAATAGGACACTAATGGAGATGGCTAGAACTATGCTCAATGAGTATTCATTGTCTAATTACTTTTGGGCTAAAGCTATCAATACTTCATGTTATATTGCAAACCGTGTTTTCAAAAAGACTCATTCTCAATAAAACTTCTTATGAGCTTTGGAATGGTAGAAAACCTAAGTTGTCATATCTTGAATATCAAGGATAATCTTGGAAATTTTGATTTAAGAACAAATTAAAGTGTTTTCCTAAGTTATTCCACTACTAGCAAAGCCTATAGAGTTTTTAATAAGAGTTTTATGGTTGTTAAAAAGTCCATGAACATTGTATTTGATTAATCTAGTAAACTTGATCTTGGAAAAAGTTCTCTTGTTCATAATCTTATAGGTGACTTTGAGAAATTAGAGTTGGAGTCAACCACAAGAGGTATTGAAAAAGATCATGATGAGGGGAAGTCATTAAAAGAGGAAGTGGAAACCTCAACATCAACAAGTAGAAATCCCAAATCAAGATCTTCCTAAGGATTGAAGATTCTCCAAGCATCACCCAAAGGACCTAATCATTGGTGATACATCCAAGGGTGTAAGTACTATATCTTAACTCAATACCTTAGATAATAATCTTGCTTTTGTTTCTCAATTTGAGCCAAAATCTATTGATGAGACTCTTGATGATGAGAGTTGGTTGATTGCTATGCAAGAGGAACTAAACCAATTTGAGAGAAACAATATATGAAAACTTGTTTTTGGCCCTAAAGAACACCCTATTGTAGGTTACAAATGGGTGTTTAGGAACAAGTTGGATGAACAAGGATTCATCACTAGAAGCAAGGCTAAATTTCTTGCTAAGGGTTACAAACAAGAGGAATGCATTGACTATAATCAAAATTATGCCCTCGTGACAAGATTAGAGGCCATTATGATTCTTTTAGCATATACATGTCACATGAATTTCAAAATTTTCCAAATAGATGTTAAAAGTGCATTTTTAAATGGAATCATTGAGGAAAAAGTTTATATTAAATAATCTTATAGTTTTGAATCTCATATATTTCCAAATCATGTTTTAAAATTGGATAGAGCCATGTATGGTATGAAACAAACTCTAAGAGCTTGGTATGAAAGGCTAAGTTCATTCCTTTTGAAAAATGATTTTAAAAAAGGGAAGGATGACGCAACCTTATTTGTAAAAAGGCATAATAATGATACACAAATTGTGCAAATATATGTTGATGATATCATTTGGTGCTACTAATGAATCTCGTTGTAAGGATTTTGCTAAGTGTATGACTAGAAAATTTGAGATGAGCATAATGGGAGAGCTTAAATTCTTCCTTGGCCTACAAATCAAGCAAATCAGAGAAGGGATTTTCTTCAACTAAGCCAAGTACACAAAGGATATACTCAAAAAATTTGGCATGGAAGGATGCAAAGTAGCAAAAACACTAATGAGTGCTACCATCAAGCTGGACAAAGATGAATCAGGTAAGTCGGTTGATGAGAAGAGATATCGAGATATGATTGACTCTCTACTCTATCTTACTACTTTTAGACCTGATTTAATGTTTAGTGTATAGATGTGTGCTAGATTTTAATCTTGCCCTAAAAAATCTCATGTTAATGTTATTAAAAGGATTTTCAAATATTTACATGACACATTGCATCTAGGTTTATGGTATCCTAGAGATTCATCATTTAGTCTTTTAGGTTATTCGGATGCGGATTATGCCGATAGTCTTCTAGATAGAAAGAGTACTTCACGAACTTGCCAATTCATAGGAGAATGCTTAGTGTCTTGGTTTAGTAAGAAGCAACTTTCGGTTGCCTTATCCATCGCCAAAGTAGAATATGTAGCTGCGAGGAGTTGTTACACCTAAGTTCTTTAGATGAAACAACAATTAAAGGATTATGACAAAGTTGTTGATCACATTCCCATCTAAATGTGACAACACTAGAGCAATAAATCTTTGAAAGAATCCCATCCAACACTCTAGGAGCAAACATATAGACATTAGGCAACATTTTCTTAGAGATCATGACCAAAGTAGTGATGTAGTGTTGAAATTTATAGACACTAACCATCAACTTGAGGATATTTTTACTAAACCTCTCAATGAAGAAAGGATGAACTTCATTAAGAGAGAGTTGGGAATGCTTGATGGAAGCTCCTTGAAGTGAAATTTGGATATTGTTAAAATACATTTGGAGTGGTATATTGTTTCTTGAATGATTGATTGGTATGTGTAATATGTGTAATAAACTCTTTTAGATGTCTTATTTCTTTATGTAATTGTGCCATTCTATGCCAATTTGCATGAATTAAGCATCAATATATTAAATGGATCATAATTTAGAAAGTCAAATCTTAACCTTAGTCAATTTTTTCTGCCTTGTAATTTGCAGTTGCTACTCCTTGATTCACAGTCGCGATTTATAGGTACTTGTCATTCATCTATCAAACTATAAATTCGCGGTAGCTGCTTTCCATCCTTACAACAAATTTTTTCAAATTTCAAAAGTTTTGACCATTGACCACGCTGTTTCCCAAAGATTTTTGTCCGTTACTCAAATATTTCATAATTAGCGATCACGACTTGCTAGTAGCGGTCATGAATTTGAGTAACTGCCATGCATTTAACTGATTTAACTGTCAACCATTTGCAACCCTTCATTAAATGAAGTTTTGACTGTTTGTTATCATTTTTACACCATTTCCTGACTTATTTAAACCCTTAAAATAGTGTTTTAACTCACATTTGCTAAAACACTTCATCCTTCTTCATTCTTATCTTCAAATTCTTCTTCAAACCCTCTTTCATCTATAATGGCCTCCAAGAAAGCCTCCAAAGCAGAAAAGGGAAAGGCAGTAGCTCAGCCATCTAGTCTTTTTGATCTACACATGATGAAAGGGATCGCTAAGGAGGAGAAGGATTGGTACAAGGCAAACTCCTCCAAGATAATTTAACTGAATAAAATCCCTTCCACATTTCTCCTTGAGTCATTTGGGATCAGGAATGAGATCCATGTCTACCTTTCGAATTTGGGGTGGAACGATTTCATTTTCCATGACGAGCCCAGATATGAGGAGATAATGTAGGAGTTTATATGCACCGTAACTTTGAATCAAAGACTGGAATCAAGTCCAGGACAATATGGTTTAGTATTTCGAGCCTTTGCGGATCCTTTTTACATTACCTTTGAGAAAATTTCAAATCTTTTCAACCTTGGAGTCGGGGATGACATTTCATTCATCATCTCTGCTTTTGACATTATCTACTTAAAGTTTTGGTCCGAAATTTCTATTGAGACCAAACATGGCCCAAAGACCTCCCTAGCTAAATACATTCGTACCCTACCCAATTGGCTACTTCATTGTATCATCAGTTTCTCTGTCAATGCAAGAGGTTATGGTAACAAGAAAGTATCCCAAAAGGATTTATCCTTTCTTTTCTGTTTGACCAAGGACAAACCAATTCAAACTAGTTGGTATCTTGTGGATTAATTGATCCATATGAATACAAAACCCAAGAGTCAATTTCTTCTTCCCTCACATGTTACTATCATCTACTGTTATGTGGGTGCTCTTAATGAGGAAAATGAGAAGTTCCTCACCAAAAAATACTTGCCATCAAAAAACATTCTATACCTGCCATACCTCATTAATGCCAAGGCAATTCACCCTGATTCATATACTTATACCTTGGGTGCTTTTGGGGTAAAGAAGTTAGAGACTTCTCAATCCTCCAAAGGAAGAGGCTAGTGATCGAAGAAGGGGCTCAATCCATTCCACCTTCCCAACCTAAACCCAAAGCCAAAATCTTTCTTGCCTCCATCAATAAGAAGTTTGACAAGATGATAAGGATGATAAAGAGAAGATTTCCCCTACTCTCCCACCTCCAACTGATTTGGTGGATCTTTAGGAGAAAGTTGGTGCTACCCCTTGGCACCTCCAAAACTTTGAGGTTTGGGAGGACACAATTGAAGAAGAGGATGGTGAAGAGGTTGAGGAGGGCGATAAAGCTCAAAGTGGAGGAGTAGATGAAGCAACTGACGATTTTAATCTTGACAATGGAGATTGATTAGTTCTAATGTTTTTGTTTAAGTGTTGTTTTGCAGTTGATAAGATATTATCTCATTGGAAGTTCGATGAAAGTCTAAATCTCTAACTTTGAGTAAGACATCCAAATTTGCGATCAATATCCCCTAATTCGCGATCGCAATCTTGCAATAAGAATAGATGGAGTTAGGCCAGAAGAATTTGAGGAAGAATTCGCAACCGCAATTCAGCTGAGAGAAGCTTGATTGACTTATAGAGAGATTCGCGATGGCGTTCGCATGCGAAGTTGTGATCACAAATTTCAAAGCTAATAGGAGGGAACCAGGTCTACATCCAGATCACACTAAGTGTCTAAGGCAACCATTGGAAATCGCGAGGGCGAAGCATCTGTCACGACCGCAATTCAAGAAAGTGTTGTCTCCTTACTGAACAAAAGAATTCATGATCTTTGTCACTCCCAAGAAGGAATTAAATCGCAATCGCAACTTTTGGTTGGATGATCAAACACAACAACTATATTTCTTAAGTGACCAATGAGTGAAGGATAAGTGGACTAACCGTTATACACAGAACGAGGTTCTCTACCAGGATTTCAAGCTTCTCAGCATAAATTAAAAAATTGCGATCCCAAAATGCCAGTCACGACCGTGACTTTTGTCTGACAGACATTTAATGCAAAATCTACCTAGCTTACCTTAGAGATTTAGGCATAGATTGTTAGTAACGTCTCTTTGGTGGATGTTGGTTATAAATACTCCACCAAATAGATGTAAATATAAGAAAATTTCATTTATTGTAACTAACCTCTTACAAATTTGATTCATAATTCTTATTCTTTGTGAATTCTTGATTGTTTGTGTTAGCATTAAACATCTTTGTAATTAGGTTAAGAGTTAGCGTAAACTTCCAAAACTCTTGTAAAGGTTAAAGTGTAAGCTTGTCCAAAACACTTGAGTGAGGTTTTGTGTGAGCCTAGAACACAAAATGTAAAAGTTATGTATGAGCCATAAAACACAAATTGTACAAGTTAGGTGTGAGATTGGAAACACCATTTTTAGTTGAGTGAAATACCCAATTATAAAGAATTAGGCAGTGGAAGTAGGGTTTGTTAACATCCGAACCACTGTAAACATCTTGTGTTCAATTTCTCTACTTTCTCTTATTTATCTAATCTCATTATCCTTCCTCCAAAATTTTTAATCTTCCACCAATTCAACCTCTCTTCTTAGTACACTAAGGCTAACACTTTATTCAACCAAAAATTACAGTCACAATTGATGTCCTTCTTGGGTGTGACTAAGACCGCGAATTCCTCTATATCATGATAAATGTTTCGCCCTCACGAATTTTGATATTCCAACAATTGCTTTGGACACTTGGTGTGTTGTGGCTGCAGACTTGGTTCCCTCCTTTCAACTATAAAATTCACGGTCGCGACATAGGACGCGAACACGACCTCGAATTCCTCTGTGTGATAATCAAGTTTCCATTGGCTAGATCGCAACTATGATTTCCTCTGCCAATTCCTCTGGCCTAACTTCATCCATCCTTTTTGCAGGGTCGCAGTCGCGAATTATGGGGTCCTAACTGCGAATTAGGATGTCTTACTCAAAGTTAGAGATTTAGACTTCTATCCAACTTTTAATGAAAATCTAAATTATACACTGCAAAAACAACACTTAAACAAAATATTAGTACTAATCAATCTTCATTGTCAAGATCAAAAGAGGCATATGACTTAGGTTTAACCAACCTAATCCAACAATATCTCCTTTTTTTTTTTTATTTTAACAACTTAGATTGATTTTACTTTTAAAAAATGAATTACATGAGCGTGAAATTGGTATGGTTAATGATTTTTTAAAAAAATTTGTTAATCAAATATTTATAAGATTGTAAAAGAATGCTCCTATTATTATTTGCTCCCTCTCAACTTATACTTCCCTTATGCACATTCTATTACTACTAGCCTCTCTCCCCTTATGGGAAGATTAAAAAGAGGGTAAAGATTAGATATTGAGCTAAGATGCATTAGTGTCAAGTGTATGAAGCATAAATTGAGATAAAACAATCGCAAAAAACAAATAAGTACGAGAACCAAATAAGAGCAATCACACAACATATGAAGCAATCAATTGCAAAGGATAAAAAACAACACTTTTATTTATTAGAAACTGTGGGATCACAATTTTTACATAAACAAAGAAACAAAGGAAAAAAAATTCTAAAAACTAAAAACAAACTAGAATATCAAAGAATTTTCATCGTCTCCGGAATTATCAGTTTCATCATTTGCTCCTCTACCTTAAGCTTCATTATCCTCTTCAAACTCTTCATCATTCTCTTCTTTAGGATTGTCCTCCCAATCCTCAAAATCTGGGAGGTGACAAGGGATAGCACCAACTTTCTCTTGAAGATCCACCAAATCACTATAGAGATGGGAGAGTAGGAGAAATCTTCTCTTTATCATCCTCATAGTCTTGTCAAGCTTCCCGTTGATTAAGGAGAGAGAGATTTTGGCTTTAGGTTTAGGTTGGGGAGGTGGAATGGATTGAGCACCCTTTTCAATGACTAGCCTCTTCCTTTTTTAGGCTTCAAAAATCTCTAACTTCTGTGCCCTAAATGCACCCAAGGTATAAGTGTATGAATTAGGGTGAATTGCCTTGGCATTAATAAGGTAGGGCAAGTCTAGAAAGTTATGGGATGGCAAAAGCTTTTTAGTGAGGAATTTTTTATTTTCCTCATTAAGAGCACCCACATAACGATAGATGGTGGTTACATGAGAGGGAAAAAGAAATTGGCTTTTTGGCTTTGTACTCATGTGAATCAATTGATCCATAAGGTATCGTCCGATTTGGATTGGTTTGTTTTTAGTTAAGCAAAAAGAAAGGCGAGGTCTTTTTTGGGAGACCTTTTCGTTACCATCACCCATTGCTTGCATTAATAGAGATGGTGATGATACGATGAAGTAGCCAGTTGGGTAGAGTTCAGATATATTTGGCTAATGAGGTCTTTGGGTCGTGTTTGGTCTCGATGGAAATTTCATACCAAAACTCAGAGTAAATGATGTTAAGAGCAAAGATGATGAATGAAATGTCATCCCCGACTTAAAGTTGAAAAAATTTTAGAGTTGTTCAAAGACAATGAAGAAAGGATTCCTAAAGGCTCTAAATATCAACCCATACTGACCTGCTCTTGATTATGCTCTTTGACTTAAGGTTACAATGCACATGGACTCTCACACTATCTCCTTGCAACCGAGCTCATCACGAAAAATGAACTCATTCCACTCCAAATTTGAAAGATAAGCATGGATCTCATCTTTGATCCCAAGTGACTCTTTTATGTGGAGGGAATTTTGTTCGGTTAGATTATCTTGGAAGAGTTAGCCTTATACCAATCCTTCTCTTCCTTAATGACCCCTTTCATCATGTGAAGGGCAAGAGGACCAAATGGTTGAGTTATTACTTTTCCCTTTTCTACTCTGAAGGCTTTCTTGAGGGCCATTGTAGATGGAGACAGTTTGAATTGAGAGTAAAAATGAAGAGAGATAAAGTAATTTAGCTAATATGAGTTAAAACACTATTTCAAGGGTTTAAATAGGCTAGGAAGAGGTGTAAAAATGATAACAAACAGTCAAAAATGCATTTAATGAAGGGATGTCATTGGTTGGCAGTCAAATTATTTAATGCTTAGTAGTTACTCAAATTCGCAACCGTGAACTACAAGTTGCGACCACTAATTACAAAATATTTGAGTAACGGATAAAAGAATCCTTAGAAACTGACATGATCAATGGTCAAAACTTTTGAATTTTGAAAAAATTCGCGGTGTAGATAGAAAGTAGCAATCGTGAATTGATGGTTTCAGAGACGGATAACAAATACCTATAAATTGTGACCGTGAATCAAAGAGTAGCTACCGTAAATTACAAGGCAAGAAAAGTAACTATGAAAAGATGAGATTTGACTTTCTAAGTTATGATCTACTTAATATATTGATGCTTAATTCATGCAAATTGGCATAGAAAGGCACAATTGTACAAAGAATTAAGACATCCAAAAAAGTCTACTACACATTCATCACATATAACAATCAATCATTCAAGAACAATACACCACACAAGGAGTATTCTAATAAGATCCAAATTTCACTTTAGGGAGGTTCCATCAAGCATTCTCAACTCTCTCTTAATGAAGTTCATCCTTTCTTCATTGAGAGGTTTAGTGAAAATATCCGCAAGTTGATGATTAGTGTATATAAATTCCAATACTACATCACCATTTTGGACATTATCTTTAATTAAATTATGCATATATATATATATATATATATATATATATATGTTTGCTCCTAGAATGTTGGATGAGATTCTTTGAAAGATTTATTACACTAGTGTTATCACATTTGATGGGAATGTGATCAATAACTTTGCCATAATCCTTTAACTATTGTTTCATCCAAAAAACTTGGGTGCAACAACAACCCATAACTACATATTCTATTTCGGCAGTGGATAAGACAACCAAAACTTTTTTCTTACTAAAACAAGACACTAAGCATTCTCCTATGAATTGACAAGTTCCTGAAGTGTTATTTCTATCTAGAAGACTACTGGCATAATTCGTATTCGAATAACCTATAAGGCTAAATGATGAATCTCTAGGATACCATAAACCTAGATGCAATGTGCCATTTAGATATTTGAAAATCCTTTTAACAGTATTAAAATGGGATTCTTTAGGGCAAGATTGAAATTTAACACACATACATACACTAAACATTATATCAGGTCTAGAAGCGATAAGATAGAGTAAAGAACCAATCATACCTCGATATCTCTTCTCATCAACCGACTTACCTGATTCATCCTTATCCAATTTAATGGTAGCACTCATTGGTGTCTTTATTACTTTGCATCCTTCCATGCCAAATTCTTCGAGTATATCCTTTGTGTACTTGGCTTGGTTGATGAAAATCCTTTTTTTTATTTGTTTGATTTATAAGCCAAGGAAGAATTTGGGCTCTCCCATCATGCTCATTTCAAATTTCTTAGTCATACACTTAGCAAATTCCTTACAAAGAGATTTGTCAGTAGCACCAAAAATGATATCATCAACATATATTTGCACAATTAGCGTATCATGATTGTGCCTTTTTACAAATAAAGTTATGTCAACCTTCCCATTTTCAAAGTCATTTTTCAAAAAGAATTAACTTAGCCTTTCATACCAAGTTCGTAGAGCTTGTTTCAAATCATATAAGGCTCTATTAAATTTTAAAACATGATTTAAAAAGATATGAGATTCAAAATCAGGAGCTTGTTCAACAAAAACTTCCTCCTCAATGACAATTTTAAAAAGCACTTTTAACATCCATTTGGAAAAGTTTGAAATTCATGTGACATGTATAAGCTAAAAAAATCCTAATGGCCTCTAATCTTGTTACGGGGGCATAGGTTTCATCATAATTAATGCCTTCTTTTTAGTTGTATCTCTTTGCAACTAATCCAGCCTTGTTTCTAGTGATGAACCCTTGCTCATCTAACTTATTCCTAGTCACCCATTTACAACCTACAATAGGGTGTTCCTTAAGCCTAGGAACAAGTTCTCATACATTGTTTCTCTCAAATTGGTTGAGTTCCTCTTGCATTGCAATTACCCAACTCACATCATCAATAACCTCATTAATAGATTTTGGCTCAAACTGAGAAATAGATGTAAGATTATTATCTAAAGAATTGAATTGAGATATAGTACTTACACCTTTGGATATATCATCAATGATTAGTTCCTTTGGGTGATGTTTGGAAAATCTCCAATCCTTGGAAAGCTCTTGATTTGTGGTTTCTACTTATTGATATTGAGGTTCCACTTCTTTTCTTGATGACTTGCCTTCATCATGGTCTTTGTCCACCTCTTTTGTGGTTGATTCAATTCCAATTTCTCAAAGTCACCTACAAGATTATCAACAAGAGAATCGATGGTGTCAATGCCAATTACCTTACGCTTAGCATTGTTTCCAAATGTGACATTGCCACCCTCCTTCTCTTTTAAGGCCATGAATAGCTTCTTGTTGCCTGTCATGTGCTTTGAGCATCCACTATCCACATGCTAATCATTTGCTTCATTGATGGCTACTAAACAATCGTACATAACACAAATAAATCATTTTTATTTTGGTACCCAAGCATACTTGGGTCCTAAGGGGTTAGGCCTAGAAGGATCCTCCAATTTGAGGTGTGTCTTCCTAATATAACAATGAATGTTTATGTGACCAAACTTCATGCAATAGTGGCATTAGAGTTTAGACTTATAAGTTTTTCTCCTATACATGGCCTTGGTATGAGTGGGTGTGTTTCTCATACCAACATGGTGTGAATGTGAGCATGAACATGAATGGATGGGTGTAGAAATGAATTTTCTATGTGTGTTAGGGTCAACATGCGTTTTGTTGTAAATATATACATGATTAGCCTTCTTAGGGATAGGTTTTGAGCCTTAAGGTGCCTTACATTTGCCTTTGGGCAATGGTGGCTTAGTGTTTTGAGCACTTTTCTTACTAACTACCTCAATGTTAGATGTTTGAGGTATTGAGGCTCTAATGAAGGTTGCAGGTGATGGTGTAGATAAGGAGGCTCCATTGAAGCCTAGACCATGTCTCACTAAAGGAGGTCTTTGAGATACAATAATTGTATCCAAAGCTTCCTTTCCCTTGTGAAACTTAGAAATAGAATTTCTAAACTCAATAACTTCACCCTTTAAAGAGTCATTTTCCTTTCTCAAGGAGTTTAGGGATGAAGATGATTTTGAAAGACTCTCAACAGATTTTTTGAGTTCTTCATTTGAAGTCCTCAATTCACTTACAAGATTGTTCAAGGATTTAAATTCATCCTCTATCTTGGAACATTTGTTCTTGTAAGATTTCATTTATGACTTGTATTAGTCACTGAGAGCTTCTAAAAGTTCATCATCTACAATATCTAACTCATCATATTCTTCATAGGAATGAAGAGAAAGACTTACCTCATTTGACGAATCATTTTATGCCATGAAGCACAAATTTGTAACTTCCTCCTCTTCATCCTCCTCACTTGAGCTATCATCCCAAGTGGCTTTGAAACTTTTCATCTTCTCCTTGTCTCGTTTCTTCTTCTTTTTCAATTTAAGGCAATCATACCTAACGTGGCCTTGTTTACCACATTCATAACATGTAACATCACCCTTTCTTCTCCTCATTAGCTTCTTTGTTCTTCTTAAAAGCATGGCTAGCTCCTCCATCTCTTTGTCACTTTCCTCATCACTTAAGGCCACCTCAACTTCCTTTTCCTTGTATGAAGATTTGAGAGTTAAGGTTCTTCTTTCTGGTTTTTCTGATTTATCTATTTATCCTCTCATCTTCTTCATCCTTCTTCAAGGCTAGCTCAAGAGTTAGAAGCTTGCCTATTAGAACATCGATTGGCACCTTCCCAATCCTCCAATTTGACTCTTGGATGTTGCAAACCTTAGCACCAAACTTTTCAAGAGGTAAAGATTTAAGGATTTTTTAATTTACCTTATGATTGGTGAGAATTCTTCCAAACTTCTTCATGTGTGTGACAATTGCAAGGAGCATATTCGTCATATTCATGAAGCTTTAATTCTCCTTCATCATAAACAACTCTCATTCAGTCACATACATTTTAAGCCTACTAGACTTCATCAAAGAAGTACCTTAATGGTAGTTTTCCAAGGCCTTCCAAATCCCATGAGCTGTGAGGCAATGTTGTACCCTTCCAATTTCTGCTCTTGAGAAAGAACTTAGAAGGATTGTCATAACTCTTTTATTTTTTCCATTGGATTTATTATGAGCTTCAACCCACTCTTATCTTGGAATCAATTATTCACTTCCATTCACTACCTTAGTGAGTGGCTTCCACTCTTTAGCTACGATGTCCCAAAGATCCACCACATCGCTATCTAAGTAAATTTTCATCCTATATTTTCAATGAGTATAGTCAAATTCATCAAAATAAGGCTTATGATGGGTGTGGATTCCTTCTTGTGCCATGATCTTTTCTCACGCAATTAAGCTTTGAAATGAGATGAAACTCTGATACCACTTGTTGGCCCTAATGCACCAAGAACGGGGGTTGAACTGGTGGGAGATTAAAAAATTTTAGAGGAAAGGTTATGTGTTTAGAAAATTGAGAAGAAGTAGAAGCAATAAAGAAGAGATATTTATAGTGATTCGAGTGTTAATAAACCCTACGTCCACTCTCCAATTCTTCACAATTGGGAATTTCACTCAACTTAAAATGGTGTTTTCAAGCTCACACCAAACTTGTACAATGTGTTTTATGAGTCACACATAACCCTTACACTTTGTATTTCTAGGCTAACACAAAACCTTACTCAAGTGTTTTGGACAGACTCACACTTCAACCATTATAAAATTTTTGGAAGCTAAGCTAACTCTTAACCTAATTACAAAGGTGTTTAATGCTAACACCAAACAATTAAGACTACACAATTAAGAATAATAAGTTATTAAGCAAATTTGTAAGAGTTTGGTTACAATTAATGAAATTCTCTTACATTTATATCTGTTTGGTGGAGTATTTATGGACAACATCCACCAAAGAGTTATTAACAAACTATGTCTAAATCTCTGAGGTAAGCTGGTCAAATTTTGCATTAAATGTCTGTCAGACTGAAGTCGCGGTCTTGATTGACATTTCGCGATCGCGATTTTTCAATTTACACTGGAAAGCTTAGAATATCGGCAGAGAATCTCATTTTGTGTCTAATGGCTAGTCCACATGTCGATGTGTCGGTGCTCCAAAAATATAGTCATTGTGTTCATCTGTTCAACCAAAAATCACGGTTATGATTAATGTCCTTCTTAGGCGTGACCGCGAATTCCTCTGTTTGGTGAGGAGAAAACGCTTTCTTTGATTGCGATCACGGCAGGTGCTTTGCCCTCGCAAATTTTGATATTCCAATGGTTGCTTTAGATATTTGGCGTGTTGTGGCTGCAGACTTAGTTCCCTCCTTTCAACTATGAAATTTGCGGTGGCGACATAGGGCGCGAATACCACCATGAATCCCTCTGTGTGACAGTTAAGTTTCCCTTGGCTAAATTGCAGTGGCGATTTCCTCCGCGAATTCCTTTAGCCTAACTTCATCCATCCTTATTGCAGGGTTGTGGTCGCGAATTATGGGATCTTGACCACGAATTAGGATGTCTTGCTCAAAGTTAGAGATTTAGACTTTCATCCAACTTCCAATGAAAACCTAACTTATACACTGCAAAAATAACACTTAAACAAAATATTAGTACCAATCAATCTTCATTGTCAATATCAAAAGAGGCCTATGACTTATGTTTGACCAACCTAGTCCAATAATATAGTTTACTCATATATGTATAAATGATATGAGAACCGTACACTGTTGATATTATGTAGTCACTTCAAATTATTATTTGTATGTGTGATTTGGAGGACAAATTTGCCACTTATTTGTTTTCATATTATTGGATGGCACCATCCAAAATGAATGTTAAGCCAATTTAGATTGAATGGCAACCCCGCATAGATGATTTACACTTGATAGAGTTACGTCCTGCTATGAAGAACTGGGTGATACATAATGACATAATGGATAACATTACAAAATGATCGTCTTATTCGAATTATAACAAGCACCCCTCTTGTTGCACCACGTCATTTTCATTCACAATATATAAAGTGGTATCACCCCTAAGGTGTTTTAATTGGAGTGGTGGTTAGTGTGTGTGTGTGTGTGTGTCTATATATATATATATATATATATATATATATATAATTTATCTTACCTCCATTATCCAATTTCACCATTTTTAAATTTTTTTATAAGCTGATGGTATTGAAATTACACAACCCAGTGATAGAAGACCAACATAACAAAAGATTGATGCACTCCATCAAGCTATAGATAGTATATTTTATGTTCTGCATGAGGATCGGTGCCTTTTTAGCATGTCACCACTAGATCCAGCACCAAATCTCATTCCTTATCCTGGAGAGAAATGTAGCTGATACAACTGCTTAGCGCAACACTAGGCATCATAGGCGAGCAGAGGTTTGTATCCCACCATCGCAAGTATGTCCACCTGTACCGCCACCCTTGTCATTTCATTATGGTAGTACATATCATTATAGTCAGTTAGAGGGTGTTGGACATTCAACCATGTCACATCCATCTGAGCCTTTCACTTCTACATATAGGCTATTAAAGGACCATCAACACCTTTCACTTTAATCGTCCAGTTCTTCTTCAGCTATAGTTTGTCTATCTAAGTCCATTCAATCATTCATTAGTTTGATGTCTTTTGGACTATCATCATCATAGATGAGGGAACCTGGTTTCTCATCCTGGGTACATAGGCCTTGATGTCATCCATTCCTTCTATTGGATAAAAGGTTGAGTCATCTACTCCTCTGGATAGTACTATTCCTAATATTTTTAGTACGCCCTTTAACAATCAATGATGGGTTCCTTCTAGATTCAATACTGGATCATCTATCATTTCACTTTTCACACTATATAATATAGATGATGTAGACCCTACTCATGATCATGATTGTGATAAAGATGTAGATGATACTCATATTTTTACTACTAGATTACGTGGTATGACATTCAAAATTTCATCTACCATTCTAGATTATGTATCGATGATAGAGTATGCATAAGCGTGAAAATTCAGAGTGAATTAACAATGATGAACTCTCCTAACACATAGGCAATGATTTAGGTTATTTGATGAAGAGGAAGAGAAAAAGAAAAAGTAGAATTTAGTAAAGCAGCATAGTAGCAGTAGCACATAAGCTACTATTCAGCATATTGAAACCCATCTCTGGTACCAAAATATCAAATTCGAAGCATGAATTTAATTAATTAATAGACACATATTTAACATCTAGTTACCAACCTGTGTTTGATATACCGTCATCAGTTGCAATGAAAGTAATGTTGTTGTTCTATTGGGGTGCTCTGCTCTCTCTTCAAATTGTCCCTTTGTAACTTCGAAGTATCATTGTCAGTGGCATGGCGATGCATTGATTTGGGATCCTTCCAGTAATTACAACAGGCAATTAAGTCACAGACGTAACAGTAGCACTGCAATCGATTAATAAACCAACTATTAATCACATCATCATGTTCATATCGTTTCCTAAGTGAGGATTGGAGAAGTAATCACCAGATGACAGAAATTCTCATGCGGTATCGTCTCAAATGGGTACTTAAGACAGATATGCCTTGCATGTGGGTAAATCTCTACAGGCCACCTATGAATAGTTTATACAACAAAAAAAATCTTGCAATTGTAAAGGGAAGGGAAAACCCTATTTCAAGAACAAAAATGATTATATTAAGAAGAAAAACCAGGCATTTTTGTCGGATGAAAGAGAAAGCGTGGAGATAGACGGAAGCGGCTAGGCAGGATCAAAATCAAGGATAAAGCAATCATAAATCTCCTCAAACAGCTTCATATCAGCCTTTTGTTTTAGGCAAGATATGGATCGAAGATGAGATCCTTCTTCCTCCAAAGACAAGGTAAATTCTGTTCTCTCCGCAACCTCTTTCTTATCTTTCATATCTATTTATCAGTTCTTCTTCTGCCTGCAAAATCAAACTTTTGAAACTCTGGAGTTCGTGATTTAGCCGTTAAACTCCTTTTAAAGATTTCAAAAATCAAACCTTTGAAACTCTGGAGTTGGTGATTTAACCGCTGAACTCCTTTTTCAGATGCAGTGGCAAATAATAGGATTCAAAATTTAGAAGGGCCAGTTAATGAACAGTCTGACCTTTCATTGGCTAGTTAACGTCTTGGTCACAATCTCATGCTTATCATGCATATTTTTGACAAACTATGAAATCAATTAGAACCATAGATTTTAATCCAATGGTTACATGTGCAATATTCATGAATAGATAAATATTGCATTAACCATTAACACCGTATATAAGAGCTTAGAGAAAGTGACTTTTTAATTTAACATATGTGTTTTAGAAGTCACTTGAAACTTCTAATGTTCAACATTTAATAAATAAGATATCAATCATAATATATTTTATTAATCTTTAGTATTAAATAACACTAAAATTAAATATTAAGTTTTAATTTATTTATAATGAATAATATACCAACAATCATGTATGAGATAAAACTTTTTAAAATCACTTATTTTTTTCATACAAATAAATAAAATGATGAAATTAATAACTTAATCTTAATTTTATAAGTTTTGAACATTTTTAATTCACACATAAATTAATATTGATTTGTCAACATATATATATATATATATATATATATATATATATATATATATATATATATATATATATATATATATATATATATAAAAATAAAT
>CATIWR010371554.1:0-20602 GCA_949677035.1 Omphalea diandra
GGTTCAAAATGAAAAAGGTTACTTCATATCTTCTATTAGAAGTGACCATGAAAAGGAATTTCAAAATAAGTCATTTGGAGAATGGAGTTTTTCATAATTTTTTAACTCCTAGAACACCATAACAAAATGGTGTTGTAGAGAGAAAAAATAGAACTTTGGTAGAAATGGCTAGAATAATGCTCAATGAGTATTCCTTACCAAATTACTTTTAGGCCGAAGCCATTAATACCTCATGTTGTATTGCAAATAGAGTTTTCAAAAGACTCATTCTTAATAAAACTTCTTATAAGCTTTGGAATGGTAGAAAACCCAAGATTTCATACCTTAGAGTATTTGGATGTAAGTGCTATATTTTGAACACCAAGGATAATCTCAGAAAATTTGGTTCTAAAACCAATGAAGGTATTTTCTTAGGATATTCCACCACAAGCAAAGCATATAGAGTCTTTAATAAAAGTACAATAGTAGTTGAAGAATCTATGAATGTTATTTTTGATGAGTCTTATAAACTTGATCTTGGGAAAGGTATTTTCATTGATGGTCTTGTACTCGATCTTGAAAAGTTGGAATTAGATGATTCTACAAGAAGAGTTAATAAAGATAAAGAAGAAGGTGATTCATCAAGAATAGATGAAGACCAACCTCATCAGCAACAAGTAGATCTAAGACAAAATCTACCTAAAGATTAGAGATTCTCCAAGTATCACCCCAAGGACTTAATCATTGGTGATACTTCTAAGGGTGTAAGTACTAGATCTCAACTTCATTATTTAGATAATAATCTTGCATTTGTTTCTCAACTTGAGCCAAAGTCAATTGATGAGGCTCTTAATGATGAGAGTTGGGTGCTTGCTATACAAGAAGAACTCAACCAATTTGAGAGAAACAAAGTATGGGAACTTGCCCCTAGGCCTAAATAACACCCAATTATAGGTTGTAAGTGGGTGTTTAGGAACAAGTTAGATGAACAAAGTTTAATTACTAGAAATAAAGCTAGATTGGTTGCTAAGGGATACAACTAAGAGGAAGGCATAAATTATGATGAAACCTTTGCCCCTGTAGCAAGATTAGAGGCCATTAGGATTCTCTTAGCAATTGCATGTCATATGAATTTCAAACTTTTTCAAATGGATCTGAAAAGTGCTTTTTTGAATGGCATTATAGAGGAGGAAGTCTATGTTGAACAATCTTTTGGTTTTGAGTCTCATTGTTTTCCAAACCATGTTTTCAAATTAAACAAAACCTTATATGGATTGAAACAAGCTGCGAGAGCTTGGTATGAAAGGCTTAGTTCATTTCTCTTGAAAAATGATTTTGAGAAAGGAAAGGTGGACACCACACTTTTTGTCAAAAAGCACAAGTATGATAAATTAATCATTCAAATCTATGTTGATGATATTATCTTTGGTGCTACTAACGAATCTTTTAGTGAGGAATTTGCTAAGAGTAAGACTAGGGAATTTGAAATGAGGATGATGGGAGGGCTCAAGTTCTTTCTCGGTCTACAAATCAAGTAATCCAAGCAAGGGATCTTCATCAACCAAGCCAAGTACACAAAGGAAATGCTAAAGAAATTTGACATGGATGGTTGTAAGGTAGCTAAAACTCTAATGAGCAGTACCATCAAGCTAGATAAGGATGAATCGGGTAAGGTGGTAGAAGAAAAGAGATATTGAGGAATGATTGGATCTCTACTTTATCTTACTACTTCAAGGCCAGATATCATGTTTAGTGTTTGCATGTGTGCTAAGTTCTAATCCTCTCCTAGAGAATCTCATTTGAATGCAGTTAAAAGGATCTTTAAGTATTTGTATGGTACTATACACTTAGGATTATGGTATCCTAGGGATTCTTCATTTAGCCTTATAGGGTATTTAGATGCGGATTATGCTGGTAACTTATTAAATAGAAAAACCACTTTCGAAACTTGCCAATTTATAGGTGAATGTCTAGTTTCTTGGATTAGTAAAAAGCAAGTATCAGTTGCCTTATCCACCGCGAAAGCCGAGTATGTGGTGGCAGATTATTGTTGCACCTAAGTTCTTTGGATGAAACAACAATTGAAGGATTTTGGCAAAATAGTTGATCACATTCCCATTAAGTGTGATAACACAAGTGTTATTAATCTCTCTAAGAATCCCATCCAACACTCTAGAGGCAAGCACATAGACATTAGACATCATTTTCTTAGAGATCGTGTGCAAAAATGTGATATTGTGTTGGAATTTATTGACACAAATCATCAACTTGTAGATATTTTCATCAAACCTCTAAATGAAGAAAGGTTGAACTTCATCAAGAGAGAATTGGGAATACTTGATGGAAGCTCCCTAAAGTGAAAATTTTTGATCTATTGTGTAATACTGCTATATGTATTGGTATTTGTTGATTTGTGATATTAATATATGAATTTTTCTATCAATCATAATTTTTCATTTTTCAAAAATTGGTTTTTCAATTCTTATCCTTGTTGACTCATAATTCGCGGTCATTATTCCTTCTTCAAGGTCGCGAATTACAAGTCAATTTCACCCGACTGCCAAATGTCAATTCGCGGTCGCAAAATTTCCACTCCACCGTGTATTTTGGTCAATTTTTCAAAAATATAACCGTTAACGCGCCTTTTCCTGAGGAAAATTTATCTATTACTCACATTTTTCAGAATTCACGGTTACGACTTATGAATTCGCGGACGCAAATTAGAGTAATCGCCTAGGCAATTAAGGGATTTGACTGCCAATCATTTCCTCTCTTCATTTAATCTATTTCTAGTCGTTTATGACCATTTTCATACCCTTTCAAAGCCTATAAATGCCCCCTTAAACAGTGCTCTCATTACCTCACTTCCAAACATCATCTCTCTCTCTCTCAAAATCTCTCTAAATCATCAAGCTTTGTGGCTCCAAAGAAATTTTCCAAGGCAGACAAAGGCAAGGCAATGGCTCAACCTTCTGCACCACCTGCCCTCCATCTCATGAAGGGAATAACCAAGGAAGAAAAAGATAGATTCAAGGCAAACTCTTCCAAGGTCATTCTCCCAAACAAGATTCCATCAACATTCATGTTGGAAACTTTGGGCATTAACGCTAAAATTAGAGTCTTTCTCTCCAACTTAGGATCAAATGAGTTCATCTTCTTAGATGAACTGGGATACAAGGAGGTTGTGCAATAGTTTATGTGCACCATGAAACTAAATCGAAAATCTAATTCGAGTAGTGTTCGGGCCTTTGGCGACCCTTTTTTCATTACCTTTGACCAATTGTCTTCCCTTTTCAACTTGTAAGTCAAAGAACACATTCCATTCATCATCTCCGTACTTGACGTTATATACTCCAAATTTTAGTCAAAGATTTCCATTAAAACCAAAAATGACCCCCGTTCTTCTTTATCCAAACACATCAAGTCCCTACCCCTTTGGATCCTTTGTCGCATCATCACCTTCTCCATAAATGCAAAAGGTGATCATTCTTATTTTGCCTTGTCAAGAATAAACCAATCCAAACCGCCCGTTACCTTCTGGATCAATTGATCCATATGAGTACGAAACCCAAAAGCCAGTTTCTCTTGCCCTCCCACATAATAGCCATCTACCGTTTTGTTAGAGCACTTGATGAGGAGAAAGAGAAATTCCTCACCAATAAGCTCCTTCCATCTCAAAACTTCCTAAACCTAACCTATCTAATAAACGCCAAGGCCATTCATTCGGACACATATAATTATACCCTTGGTGTGATAAAGGTAAAGAAGATGGAAACCTCCCAAGCTTCAAATAGAAAGAGGATTCAAATTGAAGAAGGCACCACACAAGTCCCTTCACCTCTACTAAAAGCCAAGACGAAGTTATCACTTGCCACCATTGATCAAAAGTTGGACAAACTAATGAGGATGATGAAGAGAAGGTTCCTCTTCCTTTCACATCTTCACAGTGATATAGTGGATCTCCAAGAAAAATTAGGAGTTCCTCCTTGCCATCTTTCGAACTTCACCGAATTTGACGATACGCAAGATGGAGATGGCAATAAAGACGACGTTGAGGATGGGGATGAAGTCGAGGGAGCAACGTAAGCACAAGAGGCACTATCTTTCAAAGATGATAATGATTCTCCACTCCTCTAGATTAGGGATCTTTTGTATTTGTTTTCATTTTCTTTATGTTTTTTTGTTTAACAAATATTGTGATCCTATAGTTATGTAAATAAAAAGTTATTTTCTTGCAATACATTGTCTTATGTGTGATGCATTTTATCTTTATAAAAGTGTTCTTCTTTTACTCCTTATGTATGCTTATAATTGTTTCTCATTTCCCTTACACTCTCTTTTTTATCTTGCCAAAGGGGGAGAGATAGTAAGTATTTTAGTTTAAAAAGGAATATTAACTTGAAAATTATAGCATATGTTAAGGGGGAGCATCATGACCATCATACTTAGCTTTTTAGAAATTTCACTTTGCTTAATTGAATGCCAAACTTAGAAGTTTCATCTTAAGCATTCATTCATGCAATACTCCAACTTCACATTTATGTATTATTTTTTCACTTATGATCAATCTATATTGTCAAAATCAAAAAGGGGGAGATTGTTGAACTAGGGTGGTTAACCCTAAGTCTTGGACCTCTTTTGATCTTAACAAAGGGAATTGATCAATTCTAATGTTTCAAATTTAGTATTATTTTGCAGTTTTTAGTTAGTTTACATTGAAAATTGGACGGAGTTAAAAAATCTTCAAACTAAGCTAATGCCTTCTAATTTGTGACTGCAACTTGATAAATCACGACCGCGAACTAGACCAAGGCAGGTTGACAAATTCGACAAATGTATTCACAGGCCACTTCTTTGCAGCGACCAATTCAAAGAAAGGAAAGCCAAAGTCACAGACGAATTCACAGTGTAAGACATGCCTCAGTCGTGACTGCGAATTTTGAAGTAACTCAAGAGGGAATCAAGTCCACAACCACAGCTTGACAAGTGTCTCAGCTAACTATTGGAAGATAAAAATCGCGATGTGAACTTGTTGGTAGAGACCACAAACCCAAAAGAAGAAGATGAACACTTTTGGTAGACAAATTCGCATCTTCAGTCGCATCCTATACAAGAGAAATCGCAACCGCTACTTTTGAGAGTAGGTGAAAGGCAATGACTATATTTTCCTGGTGAACTAATGAGAAGCTGCCACATGAATTAACCATTAGACACAAACGAGATTTTCTGTATGGAATTTGGATTTCGCGACCGCTAACGATTAGTAGCGACCACGAATTAAGACTGTCAAGCATTTAATGTGAAAATCTATCTAGCACACGTTGATGATTTTGTACCAGTTTTATTGCAACGTCTCTTTGGTAGGCAGAGGCTATAAATACCTCACCAAACATATGTAAATGCAAGATAATTGATAACTTTGTACCTAAACTCTTATAATTTTGCTACTCAATCTTTTTTATTCTTTAAGTCATTGTTGGGTGTGAACATAAACACCAATTGTAATAAGTTGTAGTGTGAGTCTGTCAAAACACTAAGAGAGGTTGTTGTGTGTGTCTTTAAAACACATGTGTAAAAGTTTGGTGTAAGTTTGAAAAGACCTTTGAAATATAGTGGAACACCCAATTTCTAAGAATTGGGGAGTGGACGTAGGGTCGTTTATACCTGAACTATTATAAATCGTGTGTATCTTTTTTACTCGCTTCTCTTCTCCCTTTCCTATTTTTATACACCAATTCATTTACTTTTCTAAAAAAACTAAAATATGATTTTATTGATTAACTAAAAAATAAATAAATTAGGAGAAGATCTCTATTTTTACCACTGATTGATGGAATTATCATGATAAAAGAAAAATATTAATTAATAAAACTTGTAGGAAGCATTTCACTATCACTAGTTTTTATTGCATGTGCATTGCACATGATTAAAATAATTATTAAACACGTGAATTTATTAATTTTTTAAATTTTATATAAATATAAATAAAGATAATAAATTATGTAAAGTTATAAATAGTTAAAATTTTTCTAGAATACATATAAATTAAACTTGTAATATAATTTTTTATTACTAGGTGAGTGAAAAAATAAATTTAAGATAGAATAACAAAAAAGTAAATTTAAAAAAAAAGTAAAACAAGAATTATACAAAATTAATAAAAAAAAGGTAAATAAATTATATAAAAAATAAAGATATTTTTATCGTCCATCATTATTAATATATATATTCACTGTAATAATTAAAATGTTAAAATAATATTATTATCATATTTTTATGTATAAATATATTTAAAAGAAATTTGGTGTGTATAAAATTTTACCTTTATAAGAAAAACACTTCTTTGTAAATTACTTTTATAGTGTAAATTTTTTGCACTTTTATTATTTTCATGACATTGCACAAGAACTATTGTGGTACATATTGAAATCTCTCTAAATTATTCTACATATAACTTACCATATGGAAAAAAAATATTTTGTGGTAAATAAATTTTAATATTTGATATTATCTGACCTTGAGGTTTATTGATGGTCATAGCAAAATAGAGGCATATTGCAAATTATTTTCTTTGAAATTAAAAATATATCTTTCATTTTTAATTGGATAGAAAGAAATTTTTAGTAATAATACTTATTATTTTATATCTTACCCCATATTTATTTTAGCCTGTATGGTATTTTCATAGAAATTCTAGCAAACCATCCTTTTACCATTATACAAATCTAATAGATACAAATTTAAATTATATTTATCTTAATTTTTAAATATTTAAAAAACAAAGTAACATTATAACTTAAAGATATAAATATTTTTATCCATTATTCTAGTTATTTCAAATAATAAAAAATTTTAAAGAATGAAAGAATAATCAATTATATGAAAAATATTATCTATCTAATTAATATTTATAACTTAAGATTACTATTGTCAATTTAAAAAAGTTATATATTCTTTTATGTCTAGAAAAGTCTTTTTTAATTAGTCACTTTTATAATTAGTATATTATAGTTTTCAAAAATAATAATTAATTATATAAAAATATTATCTATCCAATTAAAATTATAACTTAAGAATATTATTGTTAATTTAAAAAAATTATACACTCTTTTATGTCTAGAAAAGTTTTTCTAATTAGTCACTTTTCTAATTAGTATATTATAGATTTTAAATATCACAAATTTCAAATATTGAAATAATAATTAGTTATATAAAAAATATTATCGATCTAATTAAAATTTATAAATTAAAGTTATTATTGTCAATTGAAAAAGTGTATAACCCTTTACACCCAAAAAAAAAAAATTCCAAGTTTGTCACTTTTAAGTATAGTATAGATAGATAAAATATTTTTAAAAAAACAAAGTATTCTTAATTATGTATATAAATATCTTTATTCATTATTCAGTTGTTTTAAATAATCATCAATTTCAAAATTGAAATAATATCTTTTATTTTAATTGTTTTAAATAAATAAATTCAAAATTGAAATAATAATTAGTTCTATAAAAATATTATTCATCTAATTAAAATTTATAATTCAATATTATTATTGTCAATTTAAAATATTTTATATCCTTTTATATTCAAAAAATGTTTTTCTAGTTAGTAACTTTTATATATAGTATAAATTACCATTATAACATTTTATTTGTCAAAATATTTTCTAGCATTTACTTTTTATTAACTTGTTTTCCATATTTTTACTTTTCTATAAAAAAAACATGATTTTATTGATAAACAGAAAAAAAATAATAATAAGAGAAGAGATCTACTATAAGCAATACGGTTTGAGTTAAGTTAACTAAATGTATTTATTAATAAATAATAAATAGATTATTAAATAATTTTAATTTATCAATTTATGATGTACATAATTTATTTAATAGCTTCAATAGGGGTATAATTATCTTTTTTATTTTTTTAACTATCAAATAATGAAACAGATAGTTAACTTGAAACAAAAAAATAATACAAAAATTCATGCAAAACACTGATACTATGCTAATTTCTCATATTTTTCTTACTTATTGTGTCTTTATTCATTTTTCACTTTCTTATCTGCCACATAAGAGAAGTAGAAACCAGAATCTACTTATTTTACTTCTTTTAATTTACTATCACATTCACATAGTCAGATACAACATTTTTATAATTATAATAGATGATATAACAAATTTTACATGTAAATTAATTAAAAAAAAACAATATGCTTATTTTAATCGATGTCTACTCTTCCTCGAATTACTCTTATTAGAGTTTACATCCAAAATATTTTTTAGCCTAATCTAAATAATTTTAGTCTGACCTCTTGAATTTATTATTTAATTAAATAATTTTTATTTAATAGAAAAATAAATAATTAATTTTTATTTAAGAAAATTAAATAATAATCTTAGATTATGGATAAAGTTAGACAGTTAGTGGGCAAATGGGAGACATATAGTGAGGACATGGAAAGCAACGTGGAAGCAATTACATGAGATAACTCAAAAGTAGGAAGAAGTGGAGAACATGAAGCACCAAACAAGAAGTGGAGAATGTGAAATCATGTTTGTGTGCAGGTTATTTCTAAGGGCTCTATAAAAGGGAAGTCACTTAACAAATGAGGACACACATCCAATCCTATAGACAAATCTAATTTCTCAACAAACAAGCCAACTCTATAGAAAATCTCTATCAATTTGATAGATCTTTAGCTAAATTCCATTTGCAACCAGCTTTATATAGCATATTCTTTTTTCTCATTGTCAAGATCATTCAGTAAATATTTGTTTCCATTGTAATCATGTTAAGCGCTCAATACAAAGCATTCTCTTCAATTTCTCAAGTGTTTTCACTTTGACTTTCATTGTTGTCATCATTTACTATATTCAATTTACATTCAAGTCTTTGGTTTTATAAAGAAATCTAAACAAACTATGATAAGAGAGTTTGGGGACCCAATTTTAGTTTGATCTAGAAGTTGAGAAGTGCATTCTATTTTAACAGTTCATGCACATCACACACATGGCATATCCGGATTCGCAAAGAAAAATTTGTGATTCAACATCATTTTTGGAACCCTCAGTAGGACTAGTTCTACATGGCACCAAAGACTAGAAGTTTTATTGAAAAGACATTGTGGTGTCTTAGGATGTCGAAGCCATTATTAAAGAAGCAGGGCACAAAGGACTTATTTGCCAACTTGTGGAGTAGATCGAAAGAAACTTGGTGCCTCAAGGCTCACAGTACCATGAGGTGCAAATCACTCTAATAGGTCCTATTGTTAGAGAATAAGATATAACTTTGCCCCTAACTTATCAATGAAAATGATGCTAGAGATATGTTGGAAGAATACAGGGTCATGTTCATAGAGACCCAAAGATCCTTCCTAGAAAACTAAAAGAAGGTTATAGAGGAACAAAGCAAGTTTTTATAAGAGACTGGTTCTCTTATGGACAACTTAGTGGAGAAGATGTTAAATAGTTTGGCCTAAAGGTGCCCTAAGAGTGCAACCCAGAACTCTACTTTTAGGTAGGAGAGACAAATTTATCAGAAGCTAAGGGGCAATCCTTGTGTATCCATGGTAAAGCCTTGGGCTCTCACCAACCTCAAGCACCTAAGCTGAGGAAAGATATTTGTCACCTCACAAGAGAGAAGATGGTAATGGAAATAAAAGGGCTTCGCACAATGGTCATCCCCATGGTAGGCAATGGTGCCCCCATCAAGTATTTTCTTCTATAATTCCTAATAATCAACCTCACTTGTATGATAATGCAAAGGTTATCATGGTGGGAACTAAGGGGCAATCACCATGAGAACTAATCCAGTAATTCAACCAATTTTGCCTGTGCCCCAAGTTGATATAAAGGTTATGAGAAATGCGATGTAGGAATTCTATGGACCTGGCCATAGACAACTTGGTCGTTTAAAGCTCCATAACCCATATCCTGATGCAATTAATAAGGAAAATCCATATCCCAAGGGTTATCGAATCCCTAACTTCACTTTGTTCTTTAGAGAAGATGGAAAATCTACTTTGGAGCATGTGGCAAGGTTTACCATTCAGTGTGGTGAACTGGCAAATCACAATAACTTTTCAAATTTTAAGTTAAGACTATTTCCTAAATCTTTGACAGGAACAATGTTCACTTGGTATGCTACTTTGCCCAAGAACTCCAATCAAACATGGCAAGAGATGAAGAGGCAATTCTATACCTAATTCTTCAGGGCAAAGCCCAAAGTTTGCATTGTAGAACTCTCTAGGGTGACACAAAGAGCTGTAAAAATTACGGACCTATTTATTACTAGGTTTAAGAAAATAAGGAACAAATGCAAGATTTATTTACTAGAGACTAAATTTTCGAAGATGGCCGAAAAGGCCTTGATATTAAGTTAAGGAAAAAGTTCTAAGGCATGGAGTTTTGTGACTTTTATGAACTTGCAATAAAGGTCACAGAATATGATTAGCTATAGAATAAAGAGAATCAAAAGAGGAGAGCTATCATTGAGAGGTACTACCAGAAGATCAATAATCTAAAAGCAGCAATTGCAGATCTCTCCTTCATAGGGACTTATGTTGGTTTGTCCCTTAGTGAGAAGGTTTCAAATGCTTGAAGGAAGGCTCAGTCTAAAAGTGTAACCCATCAATAGACATTTGACGTTTCTAAGATAAAACAAATCTTTGATTTCCTATTGAATGAGAATTTCATCAAGTTACCACCTGACTATAGGTTCCCAACAAAGGAAGAGCTCAAAGGAAGGGAATATTATAAGTACCATAGTTTTTATAACCATTCTACTAATACGTATTGGGCTTTCAAGAATGTGATGTGAGACAAGATCAATAAGGGAGTTTTGAAGTTCCTTGAGAAGAAAGACACCATGTTGGTGGATAAAGATCCCTTCCTACCTATAACAATAGTCAATTATGCCATATTTGACTTGAGGCATTACTAGACTTTAAAAGAAGGGTGAAAGGACTAGCTTTGGGCTCTCACCAAATTTGGATCCCAAAAAGAGCATTAAGGAGCTATAAACCCTTGGGGCTCCTAAAGATAGAGCCTCATCCTTTAGCCAAATTCAAGAGATATCAGCCTAGGTTTGTGATCCCACCCCTAATTTAGCCTAGTTGGCATTAGCAAAGGGTGCAGCATAAGAAGTTCCCTATGCCTCACTAAAACACAAAAGAGAAGGCTCTTAAAGCAAAAAAAAAAAAGTAGAGGAATCCAGGAAAGAGAAGCAATAAACCCAACTAGAGGTGGAGAGATCCAATTTCAAAAGGAAACCAACAGAATATGTAGATTCCACGATTAGCTCAATTGGTAGTTCAGATAGGGATCCTTCATTAGAAGAAACTTTTATGGTGGGGGATGTTTTTACACCTTTTGGTTATGTTGTTCTCATCTTGGCATAAGTGTTCTAATCAAAAGATGTGGAAGATGACCTCGTAGAGGTTGAAGGGATCCTAAACATTAGGGGGCAAGGCTTACCATTAGAGAATGAGGATTGCTACAGTGGCATAACAATCCAAGCCACTAGGGCTAATAAGCTAAAGAGGGAGATTTTCAAAAGCCATTAGTAGAGATGACAAAACATTTGAGGCCCCGATACATGAAGGCATATTTGAATAGAAGGCTAGTGACAAAGGTCATGGTGGATAATAGATATATAGTAAATATGTTGCCATTGAGGATGTTAATTGTAATAGGGAAAACAATCAAAGATCTAATAACAACAAAGGTGTCTATTTCAACTTTTAATTGAGAGGTCATTAAGACTCTTCGACTCCGTCCCATCAAAATCACTATTAGGAACCTTATGGAGCACCGCCTTCCCATTAAGTAAGATTTCCATCCTTACCAACAACCACCAAGGAGGATATCTAAGGAGATAAAGCTCAATGTTAAAGAGGAAATAGAGAAATTGTTAAAGGTAGGCTTTATAAGACCTACAAGATATGCTTAATGGCTCTCTAATGTAGTTTTTATTATTAAAAAGAATGAAAAGCTTCATGTTTGTATGGATTTAAGGGATCTAAATGTTGTAACTTCCAAGGATATGTATGTCATACCAATAGTTGGCATGTTAATAGATGCAGCACAAGGAATGAATTATTATCCTTCATGGATGATTTTTTAGGTTACAACCTGATCCTTATTACTAAGGAGGATATTTCAAAAATAGATTTTTGGTGTCATGGTGCTATCGGTTGGTCCTGCCTTTTGGCTTGAAAAAAGTTAGAGCAATATATCAAAAGGCCATGAATGCCATTTTTCATGATATGATAAGACACCATATGAACATCTACATTGATAACATCATGGTGAAATCTAAGAAAGTTATTAACCATGTGCAGCATTTAAGGAAAAGCTTCCAAAGAATGAAGGAACACAAACTCAAGCTAAATCAATTAAAGTGTACCTTTAGGGTATAAGCTGGAAACTTTTTGGGTTTCTTGGTGCACCAAAAAGGCATCAAGGTATACATGAATAAAGCAAAATTAGTAATTGAGGCCAAGTGACCCTAAAACAAAAGGGAGCTCAAAAGGTTTCTTGGGCTGGTAAATTATTTAAGGAGATTTATTTCTTACTTGGCAGGGAGAACCAAGGTGCTTTCAAGCTTGTTGAAGCTTAAATATATTGGGGAGTTCATATGGGAGCAATGTCACCAAGAGGCCTTTGACAAACTAAGGAGTATCTTACCAAACCTCTCATACTAATGCCCCCATGAGATAGAATTCCACTTAAGTTATAACTCTCAGCTGCAAATGAGTCCATTGGGTGCCTGGTAATTTAGCAGGACATGAGCAGGTTGTGTATTATTTGAGTAGGCTCCTAACACCTACTGAGGTAAAGTTTTCTCCAATTAAGAAGCTGAATTTAGCTATCTATTTCGTTTGTACGAAGTTAAGGCACTATTTAATAAAATCAAGGGTGTATGTAGTGTCTCAAACCAATTTGATGAAGTACATGCTAAATAAACCATTGATCAGCAAAAGGATTAGTAAGTGGTCTCTTGCTTTAACCAAATTTACACTAATCTATTTTTTTGTAGAAATCTATGAAAGGATAGTCCCGAATAGATTTCTAGTAGACCACCCTTCCTTGGAGATAAGAATTAAAAGAGAACCAGATCTATAGGTGTATTTGGTAGGGAAGCAACCTTGAATCCTCAATCCAGCATAGAGAAATCAGTAGAAGCAAGAGTCTCCAATAAAAACCAAAACAACTTTATCTTTCGATTTGGCCTTTAAATGCACTAACAATCAGGCTGAGTATGAAGCTTTGGTGATTGGTTTAGAGATCTTATATAAGTTGGGAGCTAAGGATATAATGGTGATTAGGGACTTATAGTTGGTCCTCAAGTAGTTAACAGGGGAATATAAGTGTAATAGTATTTTACTAGCTCCTTATTATACTACTACAGTTTAAATTATTAATTCCTTTAATGATGTCTTATTCCTACACGTCCCTAGAGAGGCTAATTAGGAAGCTAATGAGTTACCTCAAATAGCTTCAGAGATAAGGATGAGTGATGAGCCAACCCACAAGTTTATTATTGTAGAGAAAAGAAATCACCTTTCCATTATAGAAAAAGGCATTAACGCCGAGTCTTACAATGTTGATACATCAATGGGGAACAATTGGAGAATGGAGGTCAAGCAGTACCTAGACTGCCTTAGTACTAAGGTGTCATACAGAGTTAAGGTCTAAGCTATAAACTTCATCCTCATAGAGGGAGAACTATATAGGAAGGGCTTTGATGATTTATTGATAAGGTGTTTAGGGTTCCCAAAAGCGATGGAGGTGATGAAGCAATGAAGGAGTTTATAAAGCTCACTAAGCAGGAAGTAAGATGAGATGGTTGCTAAAGAGACATGGCTATTATTGGCCATCAATCCTGAAAGACTACATTAATTACTCTAAAAGATGCCAACTGTGTCAATGATTTAGGAGTGTTCAAAGGGTTCCAGCTTCGGAGTGACATTCCATCGTGAAACCATTACCTTTTAGAAGATAAGCCTTAGATTTGATTAGAAAGATCCACCCTATGTCATCAGAGGGTCATAACTTCATGATTGTAGCTATGATTATTTCACCAAATGGGTAGAAGTATTTTCTTTTAAAAAAGTAGAACAAAAGGACATTATCCAAATTATTAAGTAGAACCTCATTCACAGGTTTAAGGTTCTAAAGTCCATTACAATAAACTATGAAACCATGTTTACAGGAGAAGAAGTGAGGGACTTTGTAAAGGACTTTGGCATCAAATTGATCAAATTAACCCCATTTTATGCTCAAGCTAACGGACAAGCACAAGTATCAAGTAAGATTCTCATAGGAATCTTGGAGAAGATGCTGGAAGAAAACCTAAGAGATTAGCATATAATCTTATCAAAAACATTATGGGCTTATAGAACATCAAGTTAAAGCTCTACTAGGGTAAGTCTTTTTACATTAACATATGGTCATGATGGGGTGCTCCCTATGGAGGTTATGGTTCCATCCTTAAAGGTTGTAAGGTAAAATGGATTAACATTTAATGAATATAATAAAACAATGCTTATGGAGCTAAAGCAAACAAATGAGGAAAGGCTTCAAGCTCTAAATCGCTTGGTGATCCGAAAGAAGAAAGTTTCCATAGCATACAACAAAAGGGTTTGAAAGAAGAGTTTCAATGAAAAAGACCTGGTTTGGAAAATCATACTTACATTGTGAGTTAAAGATTGAGAATATGGCAAGTGGTCCCCCCAACTAGGAAAGTCCCTTCAGGATCCATAAGGTTTTGGAAGGCAATGCATGTTGGCTTTCATGTTTGCATAGGGAACCACACAAGAGATTCATCAATGGGAAGTTTTTGAAGAGTATTATCCCACGATGTGGGAGATAATGGAGAAATAAGGAGAAATATACTTTATGCCGATTACGACCATTTTATGATCTCTAAGTTGTAGTGTCTTTAGGATCTAGTGTTAGTTTCCTATTTTGTAGGCTATCACTATGGTTATATTTTTCATTCACTTATAAGTAGGCTAATTAGCCACTTTAAAATAAAGATTGTAAGCCTCATGGCCACTTTTATAAATATTCAATGTCTATTTTCATTATTATCTTGTTTCTCAAATTCCATCAAAAAATCAAAAGCAATAGATCACCAAAGAAAATCATCATCTCAATCATCTTATGCAATGCCAAAACACATGCATGATGTATAGAATGGCTAAGGTGCATGGTGTGTAAAAGTCCAATAACGTGGCTACATGATGCGAAATGATGGTTGTGGTGCTGAGTGTGCTAAGTGATAAATGTTATGGTTGCATGAAATAGGCTAAAAAATCCTTTCTCAAATCTCAAATGTTAGAGGTCATCAAACATCATAGATCCACAACCACACAAGCAAACTAAACAAAAGGAGTAGCATCAAAGGTAGAGATTTACCTATGGAGGAACATGATCAAGAGTAGCTTGTTTCTAAGGAACCAAAGTAACAGAAGGATCCTGGGCTAGCATGGATGAGAAAGCCATGAGAGAAATAGCAATAAAGGTACACATTTAATTTCTAGCATAAAAAAATTAAGGCTGAAAGATATTATTTTTCAGGCTTAGTGTACTAGAAGAAAAATTAAATTTGGCCTAATATACTGGAAGAAGAAGTTTATGCTAGAGAATCAATTTATTAATAAAATTAATTTGGATCCCAAAAAAATTGACTAAGTAGTCATTCCATATATAAGCATTTTCTGGCAAACAAAGCATGAAAAATAAATTACAGTGCTTATAATGAATTACTTTGATCAAAACACTTCGATTACATAGAGATCCCAAGTGACCAAGTAATGATTCTTTATATATTCAGTATGAAAGTTGTAGAAAATCATTTCAGTATCAAAGTTGCTAGAAATGAAGGCCAAATTTAATTTAAGGGAAATGCACAAATTTCCAGTGATCAATTATTGTAAAATAATTGGAGATCCATAAGTCAAAAATCACAAAATAGGCCAACAGGCTATTTTTAGTATTATTTGGCTAAATAAAAAATTTAAGTTTTATCTTAAATTTAGTACTAAGGTTTGGGATCCCTAAAGAGAAGAAAAAATTCTTGGATCCCAAGAGACTATTAGGGATCCTCAAGCCAAAAAAAACATAAAATAGGCCAATTGGCCATTTTACAGTATTATTTGGCTAACCAAAAGTATAAGTCCATCAAAATTCTAGTGATAAAGGCAAGATCCCTAAGGAAATATTAGGGATCCCTAAATAAAAAATCTCACAATAGTTCAACCGGCCATTTTATAGTATCATTTGTGTGATTGAAAAGTTAAATTCATCCAAAATCTAGTAATAGGGAAGGGATCCCTAAGGGAAAAGCTATTAAAATGTCTTGGAAAATCCATTTTCATGTGCGATCCCTGGGGATTATTAGAGATCCTCAAGGCCAAAAACTACTAAATAGGCTAATTTTCTATTTTTACAGTTTTATTTGGCTAAGGAGAGAACTGATTCTATCCAAAATCTAGTAATAAGGATGGGATCACCAAGGAAAAATTATAAAATGGCTTTTAAAAGCCAATTTGGTGCAAGATTTCCAAGGGACCATAGGGATTCCCAAGGTGAGAAATGCAAAAAATAGTATGCAAAAGCTATTTCCATTCAAAATCCTTAAGGATTATATGGATCCCTAAGATGAATATCATTAATGGCTTAAAAAAATCATTTTTATCTAAGAATACACAAGAGTTATATGAGATCCCCAAGGCCAAAAATTGGTTCCTCAACCAAAAAATATAAAGGATTAGCCTAACATGATTTAATTTTGTCCAACAACCACAAATGGCTCGTGAAAGTCATATTCATAAGCAAAACATATAAATGGTGCAAAGTTGGCAAAAGATCCCCAATAAAACAAGTCAAAAATAGGCAATTAATTCAAAATTCATCTCAATAATTCATTTAATATGTTAGGAATTGTTAAATAATTTTCAATTATCATAAATGATTTTTAGTAATTAAATTGAATTTTTGGTGAATTATGAGATAATTTTTATTCTCCAAAATTCAAGAGCCCTAAGCAAAATTTTTCAATTTCAACACAATCATACCAAAATCCAAACAAAAATCAAATTTGGCAATTTAAGAGATGAGGAAATTATACTAACCTCTCTTTTTCTTAGTGGACTTGGAGAGCATCAAGGTTAGAGAGCACTAAGGATGAAGAGCACCAAGAAGGGAGCCCGATGGTTTTGATGTTCCGTGAATTAGAGAAGGTGGAACTTGACTCTAATTTGAATGGAACTTCGCACTTGGCTTGCTTGGGGCTTGACTTGTGGATGTTAGTGTGAGAGAACAAGAAATCAAAAAGTTTGGCTTGTTGCGTGTTACACATGAAGAAGGAAACCATGATGGTGACTTATCTAGTATGGATAAGAAGATAAAAAAAAAAAAGATTTTTGGGTGAATTTGGTGTTGTTGGGTTCTAAAAAAAATGGATTTATGAATGGTTATTTTGTTTTTAAAAGAGATGGGTATGTGATTTTAGACGGGCTCTTTAGAAAAAGGAAGAAGAGATAGAGCTTGTTGGAGATAAGAAGGTTGGTTATAGGAAAGAGAAAGGAGAAAAGTTAAGCTCCTTATTTTTTGGCTTTTACTTTAAAATTAAAGTTTTGATTTTTTCAAAGAGAGAGAAGATGAAGAGTGGATATTCTAAAATTGCATAAGTTCAACTTTGCCCTTTTGGTTAAGTTAAACATATATAAGGGGACATTGTTTACACTTAAAATATTTTTTAGCCCAGCCTAAAATAATTTCAGTTTGGCCCATTGAATTTATTATTTAATTAAATAATTTTTATTTAATGAAAAAATAAATAAATCATTTTTATTTAATAAAAATTAAATAAAATTATTCTTAAAGTGTGGATAAAGCCAAATAGTTACTAGACAAGTGGGAGACGTACAGTGAGGACATGGAAAGCAATGTGGAAGCAGTTACATGAGATGGCTAAAAAATAGGAAGAAGTGGAGAATATGGAGTATCAAGTAGAAAGTGGAGAACGTGAAATCGTGTTTATGTGCAGGTTACTCCCTAGGGCTCTATAAAAGAGAAGCCACTCAACAAAAGAGGACACACATCCAATCTTGTAGAAAAATCTAATTTCTCATCAAACAAGGTAACCCTATAAAAAATCTTTGTCAATTTCATAAATCTTTAGCTACGTTTCATTTGCAACTAGCTTAGTCTTGCCTATTCATTTTTCTCGTTGTCAAGATCATTAAGTAAATATTTTTTCCATTGTAATCATGTTAAGTACTCAATATAAAACATTCTCTTTAATTTTTTAAGTGTTTTCACTTTGACTTTCATTATTGCTATCATTAATTGTATTCAATTCACATTCAGGTCTTTGGTTCTCTAAATGGATCCAAACAAACTGTGGTAAGGGAGTTTGGGAACCCAATTTATGTTTGATCTAAAAGTCAGGAACCGCATTCTATTTTAACGATGTTATCGCTTGGTGCCCTAGAAGGGGGGTTGAATAGGGCAACGACAAGTAAAACCAATAACTGATATATGTGAAAATAAAAAAAATCAACACAATCAATTCATAGAGGTTTGGCACAACTATACCTACGTCCTCTCCTCTAATCTTCCACTAGAGATTTTCACTATCAAAATAGACTTTAGGTGCTATCAATCACCTTTACACTAGTAGTTTTTCGGCACTACTAAGTAGTTACAAGTAGATTTTGGATGCTACTAAAACTATTTCCTAAAGTAGTTTACAGGTACTACATTAAAACTTTCACACAAATGATTTAAGTCTATAAAGATTTTTTGGACCAAAAACCTTTCTCTATAGAATTTACAATTTGAGGATAAGAAAGAACACTCACACTTGAGCGATAAACAATAATGATCACACTCACAAATTATGCTTGACTTGGTGGTGAGTTTTGAGAGATGTCTTAAGCTTGTTCTTTAACCTTGTTTTTGAAAAAGTCTTATGCAAGCTTTGACAATTGATCTTCCTTTGAAACTAAATCACATTCGTTTCAACCTTTTTTTCGTTAAGGAAGGTTTTCACAATAAAATAAACTCTTTTTTTTTTTTTTTTACCATTTTTCACTTTTTCTCTACTTAATTTTATTGTGGGACAGTCCTTTTATAGGTAGAGACATGGAACTAGCCGATAGAGAGAAGGTTGTCACTCCATGTCAAAAAGTAGTCATTTAATGCTTGTTGGACTATTTCCACACCCGTTGTTGGGTGAAAATGCAACTTCAACGGTCGTTGATTTTATTGAAACCCTCGTTGGAATCAGCTGTTAGAGAGAGATTTATCTAGATGCTCCTCTTTTGACTTTCTCAATTTTTTAGTCACCAACTCCTTCAACGATTATTGGAGCTTCTCAATGCTTGTTGGAATTAAACTTCAACTCCTATTAGGACATGGACAATGCCCATTGAAAATCTCTAGGAGGATGTAAACTTGATACTCTGTTTTTCAAGATTTTGTACAGTGTTTCAACGGTTGTTGGCTTTGGTTTAATGCCTATAAAAAAGTGGCCCAATGCCTGTTGAATATTTGAGCATGTCTCATTGGAGAGTCTAGAGACTCTAGCTCTGCCTAAGTGCTTTTCCAATGCCTGTTGGTATAAGTCCAATGCTCGTGTCGAGACAACGAGAGTTCTGTTCACATCGAGTCATTTGGTCCAATGCCTATTGCAAAAATGCAACACCTATTGAGGTATCGATGAGCCACGCTTATTGCGAAAATGCAACGCCCACTAGGCTAGTTTAACTTGTGAAGCTTAAGAGTTTTCAACATCCAATGTCTATTGAGCAATGAGAGAGTTGATAATTGAGGAGTCTAGAAACCTTAACTTATGTTTGGGTGTCACTTCAACCCTTGTTGAGTATCTTCAATGCTCGTTGAAGTCACAACGTCTGTTGAAGTGCAATAACACCCATTAAATACTTAGAAAAACACTTCTTTTTAAAACCTTTGATCAATAAATTTATGTACTTGCAAGATCTTACACAAACTCAAATAAGAGTTAGCTTTTAGATGTGTTTGTAATCATCACAACAAACTTGGTTTATAAAAACTCTCAAACTAGGTCCAACAAATGGTTCGTGTATCTCACACACGTGACAAGCCTGAATTGGCCAAGAAAAATTTGTGATTCAATAATTAGTAAATCAAAAAATAGTTTTAACTTTTAACATCTCAAAACTCATTATTTTCTCTTTGAAAATTTTGTTACTTTGATATGATGCATACTCAGATGAGCAGGTCGTCAAAAGTTTTTCACATTCGACTGAAAATTAAACCAAAATTATTTTTAAACTGAAAAATTAGATAAGAAATCAAAACTGAACCAAATATTACATAAAAATGATTTGATTTTGGTGCTTTAATGAGAATAGTTTCGAAAACCAATATGAAACTAAATTGTCTTAAACCAAATCAAATTGTAGAAATGAAATAGATACCATTATATATAATATATAAATACATTATAATTAGTAGCTATAGTTATTACATTAAAAAATAATTATAAAATTATAACTAGATATTAACTTATATATATATATACACACACACACACTATATATATATATATATATATATATATATAT
>CATIWR010371569.1:0-40796 GCA_949677035.1 Omphalea diandra
TGACTTTATATATATTAATGTGATAAATTATGATTAATCTTTATTTAATCTATTTGATAAGTTTCATATATAACTATCACACAAACTATTATAATTACAACAATTCAACTTCCTTATTATTATAACAACCAACATAAAGACAATTTAATGTTCTTCAAAAAAAAATTAATGCTTTTATCTACCTTAACTTTTACTCATATAATAATAATAACAATAAATATATTATATTTACTAAATAACATTTATGCACAACTAAAGCAATCAATTTAAATGAAATTAATTAAAATAAATCCATAATTCGATAAAAATAAGAATACAAAAAATTACAAATATATGCCATATAAATATAAATTATATAGTAATAAATTATATAATTATATTAACAACAAATGATCTTTGCAAATTAAAAGAAAATCAATAATTCATTTTAATGAATAAGAAAATTAAAAAAAAATCACTTAATACCTCTTTAATAATAAATTAAAATAAGCACTTACTCTTCAATTTTATTGTATTAAATAATATTAAAATATAAAGTGATATATCACTATAAACACAACTTGGATTCAAGTAAAAAAATTAGTATACTTTCTCACATAACACCGACACAAATAAAATCAGTATTACTCATGAGGTCGAATTAAGCTCAAATTAAGTGAATTAAAACAAAATAATGTAAGAAAATAAATTTCATAAGTGTTATAAAAATTCAAAATAAATTTCATAAGTGTTATAAAATTCAAATATTCATCATAACATATTGTTCTTCCATTCTCTTCAACCAGAATCCGCATGGTAATAATCATTAACTTTGATTTTCGGTCCGGATTTCTTTGTTCATCTTTACATGGCGGGCTGCTCTTTTAGTTGTAATTATTTGTTTACTTTGGCCACCGTAGGTAACGCTGTGTGGAGCTGAATAAGCAAGCTGGAAACTTGGGATGTTATTTGAAATTGGCAAAAACGCTTCCGACATAACCAATCTGTATCATTCAGGCATCTATCATCGGATTCCATGCTGCTTTTATTCTTGTACGTGATAATAATAAATACGTCAATCAACATAAGGCACCCAGTAGCATCATAACTTCAATGCTCAACTCAACTAAGCCTTAATTCTATGCAATTAAATTAACTAACCTCTAGATGATTACCATTATAATATAGGATACCAGAAGACCATAATACAAAATCATGTCCAAATAAACCACAGCGACCAAATAATTCAAAGACATTACAAATTCTGATATAATTTTTTTTTAAAAAAAAGCTGATAATTAAGTTTATGGGTGCATAAATGATGACTCTAGCAGCAACATGTGCAATATATCCACAGCAAAAAAAATCCATTTAGATTCTGACTTCAATGCCTTTCAATGCCTTCCTTCAACAAGTGCTCTTTTACAGACTGTATGGGCACCTGCAAGCTACAAAATTGAGGATATAAAAATCAACCATTGAAGATCACATGATAAAAAGGATAACCATTCTCTAATACACCATATTATTATTGCAAAGAGTAATAAACTAACAATAAAATCCTTATGGTGAAGAGGATGTGGTGGTTATAAGTTAAAGATAAAAGGATAAACCAACTTTGTTGGCTAATCATAACCAGTATTAGCACTCATAATGAAGTGAAAATAATTTTCAGTTTGAAATTCTCTGTGTATTCAATGAAATAATAACAAACAAATATGATTGTTTTTTCACCGACTGCGAAGAGAGTTCGAGTTCAAATTCATAATTCAATGGATAATGGTACAAAAGTATGGCAGCAATTCAATACTGAATAAAGCACTCAAAAGTTCACATAGCCATACCTCCTTTCTATGGAAAATGCCAGCAGCAAGAGCAGCAGATGCATTTGTTTTTGTGAACACCTCAGAGAAGTGCTCAACAGCACCTGCTGCACTACTTGCAATAACAGGGATGCTCACAGCATCAGACACCAATTTTATTAAATCTACATCGAATCCCTTCCCTTGACCTGCAAAGCCAAAAAGTATCAATCATGAAATTGATCAATACAGATAAGATGATACTGGAGGCGGATAGCAAGAGTGTAGCTGAGATTATTTTCACAGGAAATCCCACTTCTGAAAATCATAAAAATCTGGTGGACGGTACTAAAGAGCTTCTAGCTTGATTTTGGATGATTCATGAGAGACAAGTTTACCGTGAGGCCAATTTTTCAGCAGATTGGTTAGCTAATTGGAAAGCTAACTTCCAGTTAGGCATTCAATTCTTTGAAGCGCCTCCCAGTATTCTCTCTTGGCTTCTCCATGATATCAGTGCACTTTCTTACAATATATTTTGTGTAGCTTAGCTTGAGGCTTTGCCTCAGTTTTGTATTAAAAAAAACAAAAAAGATCAATACAGACAAACAGTGAAAGAATGAAACAAATTGCAACACGAGTGCTGCGCTATCATTCTTATTCTGCAAATAAACTCGACAAACTTAAAATTTTGCAGTTTCAAAGCAGTTTTAACAATTTGAGCAAAAGTGTTGAGAACATGGATTGAAAATACACATCAATAAAGAAAGCCATCTAATTTTAGGAAATCAGAACCAGTGCTATGGCACTATCACCACATAAAAGCAGAATGTTTTTCCCAAAATTTGATAGTTTTAAAGCAGACATCAAAAACTAATTGATAGTTCACCAGAAATAATTTGTCCCTTAACAATTTTCGCATTCTGGAATAATGCGACGCACATTATGAAACATTAGAAGGGCAAACTTTGCATCTAAAATCTAAACAAGCATTTTACTCGTGTGAATGAGATTGTTTAATTCTCGAAAGCAATCCATGCTCTCAACAACCTAGCCATCCATTTTTGGAAGACAACCAATCAGGTCAATTGTTATGTTAAACTCAAAATGTTTTTGCTGCTATTCTCAAGGAATACTTCAAAGTTCTTGAGATGCACTTCAAAGTCAAATCAAAAGACAAATTGCATGATCAAAAATTCTAACAAACAACAGTCCTCAGCATCACAATCAATGCAGTTTAGCAGTATTTCTCCAGCTCCCAGCTCTTCAACTGCTTTTGCAAGTTCATAGGCTCCAGCAGGTTGACCTCTAGTCCACCACTAACCTTCAGAAACAGGAAAAAACAAAAGGCCAAGGGTTATAGCACAACAGCGTCGACCATAACTTGACCTTGCAGCATGCAAAGCACTCATGGGAAATAAACAACACCAATGAAGTTATGGTGGTGGAGTTGGTTATTGCAAAAGTACTGTTCAGCTGAAATCTGATAAGGCACACATGTAGTTCTACAATTATGTAGTGATTAAGTTCTCCTTGGTCATCCTGAAAATTCTGTCATAAACTTATTTTGAATGAATAGCACAAATGTGGCTTGACTAGTTTTTATGTTGATGAAAAATATATAACATGGCTCTGATAGTTGAGAGTTTCCACAGAACAGGTTGCTTTTGTTTCTAGGGAAGTTTCCAGCTATTATAGGTCTTTATATTCTGTATTCCTATATTCAATTTTTTCTCCGGAGATTTGTCGTTGCAGCTCAGGTGCCAAGTTAGTTTTCTGAAAAGCTGTTCAAACTCTTCTATTGTGAAAAAACTATTTGCTCATGCATGAAGAAATGAACCAAATACACAGGAAAAGAAAAGAAAAAAGGGAGAAAAGAATTTTCAAGTTGACCAGGTTTGAGATTTTCTTTTTTTTTTTTCAAAAAAAAGAGCTTGATTTTGGACAAAGCATTTTAGATTTATAAGCTTGGCCAGGCCAGAACTTGGGCTAGTGAAATGAAAGTAAGACTGAAATGAGCCAGCCCAAACTGCGGGTGAACAGATTATAGTTGTCATTTGACTATAGACAAATTGAAACAAAATTAAATTTGGTAAGACTCCTATGCTGGAGAATATGGCTCGGAATCTCAGACTTAATTGCATGAACCATAACAATAAGAGAAAAATGCTTACTGTACACTGATACCAGGCATATTCTTCTCCGTTTGGACCTGAAACCAATATTTAAAAACTAATAAACATGCTTTGTGCGATCTGAGTAGGAAAGAAAATTTCTAAGCAGCTTTCTGTATCACATAATTGAACTCATTGACACTGACAATAAAAAAAAAAAAAAAGACAAAGTATGAAATAAAAGAATGACTATAAATCTTTTTTTTTTTTTTTTGGGGGTTTACATCAGAAGATAGTGATGATGACATATATATGCATAGCCCTACTGAGAGGGTGAACCATGAAAATACTGTTGGACTAGTTGTATTATTATTAAATTAGTGTAAATTATGCTTCATAACGTTCGAGCATATGCCATCCTTATAAGAATTGTACAAACTTTAGTTTACAAAATTCCATATAAATAATAAGTGAGCCAGGGTACTAGTATTATTATTATTATTATTAGTAGAAGAAGAAGAAGAAATTAACCAACTCTAACAATACAGAAAAAAGGTAGCATAAATACATTCTATTTACCTGGGTTAGTTACCCTTACAGTCTTAAACTCCACATCATCAGGATTCTTGATGTACGCTCTGCGAGGATCAATACTTACAACCACTGCCTGCGATAGAAGTATCAACTTAAGTCAGTAGAGACAAATTGACCTTATTGCGTTTCTGTGCAACATAGACAGTTACTATTTTTTTTTTCCCTATCAACGTACATAGCATTGAAAAAACACATAATGATGAAAGAGGCTCTTTCAAAATAACATGAAAGACAGAAACAAGTACAGGGATACAAAATACCTCTTTAAATTAATATGAGCTATTGCCAAATTTTTTATTAATTAGTGGAGATTATTAATTTGTAGAAATCTATATATATAAATTCAAGTTATTAATTCTATTATTTATTATTGTGAGTTACAGTAAATTTATATACATTTTCAAAAAAAGACAATTGTAAAAATGATTTTTATTTTCAACAAAAAATTAAAGATAAGGGATATGAAGAGACTTATTCTAGATCTATTTATTCATGTATTTCTCTACTTGACCTTTTAAATCCTACTCATATTGTAACACATAAAGTATTACGAGATATACAGTTCCAAATTAGAATAAGTAAGAAGAAACAAACTATTTTAGATAAATGATTTGTACAAAACACTGATTCTGCTAATTAATACTCTTAGCAGTTTTTTTAATATTTTGTATCAATTATTAGATAGTAGAAATATTAATTTATGTACATGGAATGTAGTCGGTTCCTTGAAATTTTATTAAATTTTAGAGGTTATTAATTATTAGGGTATTAATTTAGAGAGATTTTACTGTATATAGCTTTGAAACTAGACAGAGAAGTTACCTGATTGCCATAGACTCTAGCTATCTGTTCTATGCTACTCTTTCCAGTCTTTATCTACAAGGGGTAGTCCAAGAGCTATTAGAAGTTATACACAAGCAAGACCATGTGCACATATATTAACAGAATTGTTAAGTAAATAGATGATGGAATTACTTTCATACTTTAGTTCTTAAATATTCTTCTGCTGCATAGACCGCATCACTTCCAATAGATATCTCATCTGCCCCAGACCTAAAATATTCTGAAGCAACTTCCAAACTCGAATAGTACCTGAGTACAGAAAGAACTAATGATAATGTATTCACAATCACATACACTACTAATCCTTGAAGAAACCTGAAAATTGATCACAAAAATCCTAGCTAGAGCTATTTATGGAGATACTTGCAGCAAGTGTTAAAAAGTAAAGAAGTAAAAGATCTATGTTCCACATAACACTATAATATACCTTCCATTTGCATCTGTAAAGTCTCTAATTCCACCAGCAACGGTAATCGGTACAAAAACATTTTCTGAAGTGCACCTCAAAACCTGAACATAACAAGCAGGAAATCAATAGAGAAAAACTGAGACAACAAGATTTGCAAATTTTAATTTGGCATAGTTGCAATTGCTACAAAACCAACCTGCAACATGGGCAAGTCGCCTAAAGGGAAGTCACGGAAACCAGTAATATTCAGAAAACTAACCTGAAATTCATTGTTATAATGTTAAAATATTTATGTTTGCTCTATACCCAGATAGCTATCTATTTAAGGCAAAAATAGAAATCATACTTCATCAGCCCCATTTTTGTAATATTCTTCAGCAAGTTCCACTGGCTTGCCAAGGTTTCTAACCTGCAAAAGTTTACCCCGATGAAAAACAGTTCTACATTCAAGTGCAAATTCCTTCACCAATTACAATTTTAGGAAAAGATCCACAAAAAATAAGCAGCAGTATCATTCAGATAGAATATATCTAGACTAACTAAATCAAATTTAAAGGTCCAGCAAAAACATCAATCAATCAGCGTAAAAAAATGCACCATAATAAAGATACTTCTGACACCAGTAAGAATAATTTAATTAAACTATTATGACTTTCATTTCCAAGTGAGGACAGAACTCCATGGAAGCTGTCAATGGAATCTTAATTTATGAAGTAGCATTACATGTCCAAGGAAACTTGCACGTAGAAGCCATATAAAGAATTCAAAAAGGTAAATAGAAAGGGAAAAGAAGCACATGTGATATTTTGCAAAAGATCAACCCTAAAATCCACAGAAAACTTTAACACCTAAAACAAGTTTTTTATTTTTTTGGGCAATACCTCATTTTCTTTGGTGTGTTCTCGTACATCATATTGGTCTCCTTTGGTTACAACAAGATCTCCTTTATCATTAGCCCTCACATCAAGACAAGCAATTACCTGATCATAAGCAATATCACTAAGTGTAGAACCTTTTAACACGCACACCAAATTCAATGAGACAAAGCTAACTGTTAGAACCAAGTACATCGGATCAATCCAATGTACCCAGTCAACAGATAAAAAATATATGATTGAAAAGCAATGAATGTCAAAATTAGGTTTAGCGAGTAGTACCCTCTTTGCAAGTTTTGATGCCTTCTCTTCAGTAGGCTTCTGTCTTCAAATGAAGTCTTAATTTCAGTAGATGGTCTAAAGAAGTCAAAAGACACACAAGGCACAAAGATTTCCATGGGACAAAAGTTACCTTTGTCACAGATGACTTTGGAAGCAAAAATCTCCTCAGTACTTAAAGACCAACATCTGTAACATTCATTTCAGTCATTCACAATGTAAGCAAATAGGCTGATCTTAATAATAACACGCTGCAATGTAATTTCACTCACATATGAAGTGCTATGCACCTAATCCCCACAGAAAGTAAATGGCAGCGGGGGCAGAGGGAGGGAGGGAGGGGGGGAGGGAAGAAGGGAAGGAGAGAGAGGGGCCAAAGCAAAACTGGAGATGTCTTCCATATATTTTTTTCTCTAGCAGCATTCATCTTGCATTAACAAAGATGAAGGACAGATGCAGTTTTTCTGATTATCTATAGCACATGGAAGCAATTTGAACATTTTTAAAAACAACGTAAAAACAGAAATACATAAAAAAAAAAAGGTTTACTTGCCTCCACTCTTCTCTGGATGGAACTGAACTGCATGCACATTTCCCCTTCTCACAGATGCTATAAAATTGTCACCATAGTTACATGTACAAGAAATCCACTCTTTATTTTCATGGGACTACAAAAGAATATAGAAGGCAGTAGGTACTTATTCACCAGATCAATGCAAATCAAAGGTGCACACATGCAATAACCTTATTCACAAGATTGGAAAACTTAGGAAAAGAAAAACATACTGGCATGGCACGATAAGAGTGGACAAAATACACATGGTGGTTTCCAATATCATCCAAAATTCCAGAGTCGTTTTCAATTTGCAAAGCATTCCAGCCAATATGAGGAATGTTCAAACCATTTAATGAGTCAAAACGCCTCACCACACCAGGGATTAAGCCAAGCCCTTTCACTGAGACACATGTACATCTATAATTTCAGATACTAAGACAGTAATACAAAAGCTAGAGAAAATGATGCCATCCCTGCTAATTCAGCGACAATATAAACTCTGTTAGCATCTTGGCACCGATTAACATATAGCAAAAGTATTTTCAAGTGAGTTTTCTTCCCACAAACCCACTTTCTAAAATATCTTATATGATGATAAAAAAAAAGAGATTCCATCAAACTTAACAGCTTGTTTGGATTGAATGTTTATAATGAAAAGAAATGAAATGGATTGGTTTAAAAAATAATTTGATGTCTGGATTAAAGATATTGAAGTGGTTTGAAAGGGTTTGGTAAACTCTTCTAAAACCACCCAAATCAATATATTGAAACATCCCGAACTGGAGTGTTTCCACCGGTTCAAAGGAAAATTGGCCAGACAATTACACATTTGCCCTCAGTTTGGGTAAGACCAATTTGCTTCCTCCCATGGCCGAACCCACAACAGAACACAGAAGACCAATTTGCTTCTGCTTTTTCAATCAACAGCGATCGTTCAACGACTGAGGTATGGCCGCTGTCCCAATTGTTTCTTAGGTCATCGTATTTGTCGTTTCTACAGCATGTTATTAGCTTCCCAGAAAACATCCTAAATTTCATATTATTCCAGTCTTCCTTTTCCTTATATTTGCAAGATCTCCTCTACTGCAGGCCTCGATTTTCATTGTTTCCGTTTCCAAGGTCCGTCCTTTCTTATTTTTTTCTGTTATTCGTTATCATTCCTTACTTGGGTTTTTTCTTTTACCTCCGATCCCTTTAAATTGCTATGACCGTATTTCTCGTATGGATCAAACCCACAAATAAACCCTTCTTTTTATATGTCGTATTGTCATTTATTGAATGAATTGCTGGGTGTTTATGTGTTCCTGAAGTTTGTGGAATGATGGGCTTTTTATTACTTGTAAGACCATTTTGGGTTTTCATTGTTCGTATCTTTCAATTAATTTAGGGGTGTTAAACTACTAATTCGATTTCACCTGCTGTTGGTTTTGCTCTTTTTCATGATTATAGTTTTTGATAACTGGATTCGATTTAATTTAAGGCTTAATAATGTTCTTCTAAATGCTCTTCTAAGTGTTTGATGAATGTCTTGTTTGCATGACTGCTGCATCTGTTGTTGCTATAGAAATAACAGCATTCTCTATGTGGATTATTTTTATGAGATGAACATGAGCTATTCAATTGAACAATAACAGAATAGCTCCCATCTATTGATGCAAGTTTACAATCAATATGCAAGTCCTATAAAATTATTTGCTTCGATTAGACTGGATTGATTGATCAGAATTTTTTATGTTTATATTAGGAAATGTTTCCTATTTGATTCAGGTCACCACATGTGCATGATCATTATTGATTTAAATATTCATCAGCATCCTTGCAAGTCTAGTATATTTGATTCAATCACCAGCCTATGAGTGATAAAGGATTCCATGTTTTATTGTGCATGAAGAATTCCATGTTTTAGCATGCGCGATTTGTATTTGGAGACTGTAATTACTCCTGGGTTAGAATTTTTGAATCATTTGGTGATCTTTTTGTTTAGCATTTATGTTTGTGGAAAGGATGAATTAAAATAGCATGCATGAATAATCTTTTGGCTATTTGTTCTTGCACGCGTGCGTGCACCCACACACACACATATATAAAATAAAATAGAATATTATATCCCACACACACACATATATAAAATAAAATAGAATATTATATCCCACACACACACACAAATATATATATATATATATATATAAAATAGAATATTATATATTAAAAAATTACAATATAGAATATTAATATAGAATAAAATAGAATAATATTCTAATATATATAATATTAATAAATAGAATGTAATAATATTCTATATTAATTCAATATTATATATTAATTCTATATTCTATTCTATTTATTATATTATTCTATTATTTATATATTAATATTCTTTTTATATATTATATATATATTATTATTATATTAATTTATATTTTATTAATATTAAAAATAATATTAAAATAATAATAAAATAACTATTAAAAAATATTAATTATTATAATAATATTCTATTAAAAAATATGTCATGTTTATCTACAACTTCATTTATTATTTTTTAGGGAAGTATACTGTTAAATACTTGCCTTTGTTTACTTGGAAATTAGTTTAAATATGGGAAGTATACAGTTTAATATGTTGAACATAACCCTTTGAACAGGATATACTTCCTTTAAGCTTAGGCAAGTTGAATGATCAGACAGGAAAAAAAAAATCTGACTTTGTTTTTGTCTTGATGATTTCTGCAACCTAAATACGTTCATCAGACCAACTTCTAGGAAGCTAACCTTTTGTGGTCATTGCAAATTGAATGCATCTAAATTTTGGAATGGATTTAGAGGGTGCTGATGACTTGATCAATGTCAGTTTGCTATGTTGTGGTTCTATAGGTTAGATGAATAGTAAATATGAAGCTAACCTTTTGTGGTCATTGCAAATTGAATGCATCTAAATTTTGGAATGGATTTAGAGGGTGCTAATGACTTGATCAATGTCAGTTTGCTATGTTGTGGTTCTATAGGTTAGATGAATAGTAAATATGAATATGTTATACAAGTACACAATAATATGCCTTCTTTCTTATTTGATTTATTTTTCCATTTTCTTTTAACTTCTTTGAGTGTCTGTGAGTAAGTAATTAGTATCTTTTAAAATATCGTTATTATTACTGTGTGTTTACATGCTTTGTTTTGATATATTAATTTTATTTTCATAGATAGATGATGACATAACTAAAGATCATAATTTTTTAAAGTTACAAAGAAAAATTGTTGCATATGTCACACAAGTTGTCTCTATAGTAACATGTTGGTTTGCTATAACAAAAGGTCACCAAAGGATACAGATTCCTTCTTCTATAACACTAGAAGCAGATCGAGTAAGGTCACAAATAATGACCAAGCTTGTAGGCACCGAACATTGTCGCTCTATGCTAAGAATGAGTCCTGAGACATTTATTGATTTATGTGATATCTTAGTTAGAGATGGGGGTATGCGACCAACTTTAAGGATTAGTGTGAAAGAACAAGTCGCGAAATCTCTTTATATTATAGGACATAATGTCACCAACCGCGAGATTATATTCCATTTTTATCGTTCTTGAGAGACAATAAGTCGTCATTTCCATAACTTTTTAAGAGCCATAATAATAGTAGATGATAAATTTCTCATACAACCAGATGATTGTGAGATTCCCTCAGAAATAGCCACAAATGATAGATTCTACCCATTCTTTAAGGTGAAAGTCATTTCATTTACATATATTATTTTTTCATTCTTATGTGCAACTATAGAAAATGATTTATTTAATCTCAAGATTGCATCATTGCAATTGATGAGACCTATATTCGTGTGAAAGTGTCTTATACTGAAGTACCTAAATATCGTGGAGAAAAGATTTCCCATCACAAAATGTGTTGGTCGCATGCACATTTGACTTAAGATTTACTTACGTCTTGACGGGGTGGGAAAGTACTGCATTTGATTCAAGAGTTCTAAAAAATGCATTATCTAAGGCAATTCCTTTGAAAATTCCTCAAGGTAATTATCATAGTAATCTAATTTAGAAATTGTACTGCAACATTTGAATTATGTGAATCTAATAACATAGATAGATGTTTGTGTTTAGGAAAATACTATCTTATTGATGGTGGATACATGTTAAGGAGTAGACTTATAACACCTTATAGAGGAGAACGATATCATTTGAAAGAGTACTCAAGGAATCCACCAAGAAATGAACGAGAATTGTTTAATCTTCGACATGCTTCTTTACGAAATGCAATCAAACGTGCATTTGGTGTAATTAAGAAACGTTTTCCAATTATGGTAAGTACAACTGAACCAAATTATAGTGTCCGAACTCAAAATAAAATTATACTTGCGTGTTGCATATTGCATAATTACTTGGTAGGAGCAGATTCGGACGTTAATATTCTTGTTGAGGTTGACCAAGAGATTATGAATCAAGAAGTAGAAGTTTCACGCTCTCAATTAGATAGTAGTGAAGATGCACGTAGAGGATAAATTATTAGAGACGTTATAGCAAGACATATATGGGAAGAATATAACTCATAAATATTTAGATATTTATATATATGTATTTTGACTTGTTTTATCTTTAAATTGTTGAACGTTGAAATTGTGATCTATTTGTTATGTATATGACTGGACTTTAATGAATATTTTCTTTTGCTCTTTATTGTGTAGTGATATGTTATCAAAAGTTTGTCTTTTGTGTTATATTTTTCTTGTAGCATTTTAATAAAGATGTAGTGCAAATTTGAGAAAGATAAATGTGTTTGGACTCCTTTGATGGATGATACCTTGATCGATGCTTATTTACACGAGCACATATTGGGTAATCGCGTAGGAGGTTCCTTTACAACTTCTGCATTCAATAACATTTTGTTTGAATTAAAGAAAAAATTTTCTGACAAACCACTTGATAAACACAAGATTCAGAATCAAATGAAATTAATAAAAAAGAATTCTATGAGCTGTTATGATATTTTAAAAAATGGCATGAGTGGATTTGGTTGAGATTCTATATGTGAGAAGTGGACTGCAGAACCTGAAGTATGACAACAACTTACTGAGGTTTGTATTCGCTTTCAATTTATAAATTTTTTTTTAGTATAGAATGAACATGGTTGATACATGGTAAATTTTTTATTGCTATGGATAGACTCATCCTGAAACTATTGAATGGAAGGACAAATCGGTGCGAAATTATGAGAAGTTAGTCCAGCTATTTGGTAAGGATAGGGCTATTAAAACACTCACTGAAACTGCTACTGAAATTAGGCAAAGAGAGGCTGCAAACTTAGAGTAATCTTCCTCAATGAATAATATTGAAGATATTGATACACTGCTTGGTAGAAATGAGATGGTGCTTCAAAATTTTAATACTTTTGGCGATGATGATAGTAAAATGTCTCCATATGATGTAAGAGCACAAGAACAAGCTAAAGCAACAACTTCTTCAAAGAAGAGGAAAGATAAAAGGTCACGTTTAGATGGTGACGTATCAATGATGGTGAAAGAGGGTCTTGATAATGTGGCTACTGTAATAGAAAAAATGTCATCTGATTTTCTCACCACAAAATAACTTCCGATTCCTAAGAGTGATGTATGGAAACTGTTGGAGAATATAAGATTTGCTTCAGATAATATTGATGATACTTATTTCTTATTGAAAATCCTAGTAGGTTGAAGGCATTACTTGGTTGTGCGATAAAGCGTCGCAACAAAATACTACAATGGATGTTGAATGGTGGACCAAAAAACTAGTAAGTTTCAATATATTGAAAAAAAATATTTCTGCTTTTCATTTGATCATAATACTATATGAGTTTGCTGAAAAGGGAAGGTATTATCTATTTATAACCTTAGGAAGAAGTTGGAGTTTGAGTTGTTGATGTTGACTTGTTTTTTTTATAACTGCTTGTTGTTTGACATTTACTTATATAATTATTTGTTTCTTATTTTGGCAGAGAAAAGTGCTTAGGAAGAAGAGAGCTGAAACAAAATCCAAGATTTCTACACTTTGAGAAAATGACTTAATTTTATTTATTATTTCTGATTGTTAAATTTCTGAATAGTTTGGTAACAATGACTTTATTTTAGCTGATGTTAAACTTTCAACTTCTGAATAGTTTGCACAATTAGTACTTTTGATAATGAAATTATGGACTATGAAGAATTGATAAGTATTTCCTTGTATGATTAATTAGTAACCTTTTATAAAATTTATATAAATTTTTTTTATGTTAAATGGCATGTAAAATTATGAGATATGATGAAATTTACTTAATTGAAATAATTATTAAATATATAAATTTTATAAAATTATAAACAATTAAAAATATATATCCCCTTATCAAAAATTTTATAAATAAATATTTTTTGAAAAAATGTATTTATAGTACAAATATAATATGATTTATTGAAAATACGTATTATAAAAACATAAAACAAGTGGTAGAAAAAGCATATGGTTGAACTAGTATTACAAGGGTATTTTTGGTTGGGTGTTTAAATTTTTAATTAATCTAATCATATTTACAATTAATTTATTTTCTTAATTAAAAAATTTTTACTTTTCAAACTATTTATATTTACTTTTTTATCAAAATCATAAAAAAATAATTGTTCACATTTTTTGTGAATAAAAATAAAATATAATTTTTGAATAATAAAAATAAATTTCTATTTTAATATTAAATATTTGATAAATGAAAAAATAAAATAAAATAATATTTATATGTATAAGAGTATTTTTATCAATTTTTAAATTAACCTTCCATCACAAACAAATAAAATTAATTTCAAATTATTCTTTTTCATTTCTACTATCTCAAACATAAATATAATTTAACACTTTTTTTTTTAAATTAAACCAAACTCATCCATTCCATTTTATTAATAACCCTTTCAATCCATTATAAACCATCTATCCAACCATAAGTATCCATAACCACTAAGCTACTTCCTAAGTTCCTATCTTCTAACGGATTCTTTTTCACCATAACAAAATTTGATGATTAGCATCACAAACCCAGATTCTAATAATAGAGAGAGACGAAACACTTAACCTCGACCATTTTCCTCGCTACACTCGAAAAGCAGTTGAAGTGCAATACAAATTCCTAAAAACGGGCGATCCTTCTCAATGTAAGTACGTAAAGCTTCACCCATCCTGCAACAAAATCAAGGTACCCAAAAAAAAAAAAATAATAATAACAAAATAAGTTTCGTATTCCATATAATAATATTTAGTTTAACATGAGCTCAGTCATACCCGGTCTTGTTAAGCACGTCCATGGCGGAACCGAATGCGCCTACGCCAGGGAAAATAAGACGGTTCGCACTTAGAATATCCGCCGGAGATTTCACCTGCGATTGCCAGGAATCAACTATTGAGATATCATCTTTCAAAAAAAAAAAAAAAGAAGCGATAACAATAATAAAGAAATAGTGTTTACTTACGTCTTTGATTTCGAAGCCGAGATGGCGAATTGCGTTTCTTACGCTGCGGACATTTCCGGCGCCGTAGTCGAGGAGAGTCACCACTGCAGAAAATAGAAACAAAAGATTAGGGTTATGATCGTAAATGAGAAAGTGAATGTGTTTGGAGAGAGAGGAAAAGAGGACCGGAATTCGACGAGCGAACGGAGAGATTTCTTGGCGGCTTGAAGTTTGATCGGCGGCGGTCGTTTTTGTAGAGAGAAAGGCGAGAATATGAGGATAAGGATGACATTTTAGAAGAGGAAGGAGAAGAAGCAAACGGCGCTGCCGCCTTCATTACGCTTCTTTCCCGTTACAACTGGTGAACTGGTTGGTGTAGAGTACGGAAATGCAAAGAATTAGAGACGGAGAACATTCTTAAAAAAAAAAAGAAAAAAGAGAAGGGGAACAGCGTCGTTTGAGTTTACTCGCACGTGGTAGGTGGTAAAGACATTGTCGTTTCTTTGGTTTCTTTCGTGGTAGTCGAACGACAAGACGTGTACATGGTTGCTATTGTGGATCGAACCTAATCTCTCTTCTCTTAAGTTTTTCTGGATGGCTTCGACACTAAAAAATATCAGACATTCGGTTCAGCTATTTGCACAGTTTCTTGCACTTTTTGCACCTCCTAGAGAGTGTAATGAGTTTCAAGAAAAGTGTAAATATTTGAACTCCAGACATTCTCCTCTCTAAATTTCATTCTATCCCAATTCAATTACAACAATAACTCACCTTATTCATAATGTTGTTAACATTGAACTTTGATCTTAGGAATATAACATTAATTAATAATAAAAAAAATCGCTATTTTTTCTTCGAATTTTTAACTTGCGAATTTGAGTTTTAATCAGAGTCTAATTATTCAAAAATCTTATCATAAAACACATAAAGTTCATATTATGGTTTTGAGATGATAAAAATTTTGTAATTAATGATTGATTTTGTTTGGACAAAATTAATGTCAGTTTATATCCAATTTCTACATCCATTTATATACATAAATTTGAAACTGAACTTGCAGCATATCGTTCAATTTTCTTTGTTACTAAACGCGTACAAATTGATTTCCTGCAGTAAAGATATTCTCCACTACCTTTGTGAGGTGGTTTATAGAAAGTATAGATGATTTATATGATATTCTTTAACTAAATTCCAAGTCTTGAAAGGCACATGATGCAAAACCATCTTCTGCTCTGGGCTCATTCTTTTTCTCCATCTTCGACCACCCATTAACAATTTCTTGTTAATTGGCAGATTTTAATCATGATTAGCATATTGTTTTTGGTTGTTTTTGCTGAAATGAATGATTTTAACCCTCTTGTTTAGAACTCCAATAAGAATGATGTTGATTGTGGGAATAGACCAGTTGAAGAGAGGAAGAGGGCCATTGGTAGTAAAAACTGTGGCAACAACATTGCTTGTGGTGTTTGCTGCTATCTTATATAGTGCAATGGAAATTCGAAGACGTGCCCTGGAGGGTGGTGTGGTTAATTCAACTGATGAGGTTCTTATAGCAGAACCACTGTTGGAAGCATCTCTCATGGGTAATTTAACAATTATTCATGATATTTCTTCATAAGTTTTAATATATGGATCAAGCAGCAGATAGTCGTTGTATGACTACTTATTTTTCCATCGGATGATTGGTGTGCATAGGCAAATCATCGCAATAAAAAACCTTCGATTTTATAATGTATTATTGTGTCACGAAGAAAAAATATTTTATTTTAATCATGTTTCTATATCATATCATGTTGAAACTTCTCGACATGAGAAAAAAAATAAATTTTGTTAATTTTTTTAAAAAATCATGTATAATCTTTAAAAAAAAAATTAATATTTCTCTTGTTTGTATTATATCATATCAGTATCATCATATTCATATTTGTGTAATATAGCTGCAGCGAACAGAACGCGCCAGGGATTTGAATGTTATTTTTACCTATCTTCTAACGTTGTGAAGGCTTTTAATTAGTTACCTTAGCTCCTGTTATCAAGCAAGTGAATTTTCTTGTCAACTTTTTTCTTCTGTTGGGCAATTTTTCTTTTACTCTATTGCATTAGTATAGCGATTGAATCTAACATTATGATATGCTATCTGATAGGCCAACAATTGCTTGAAAAAAACTGAATATTCATCTATTATATGACCAACTTATTTTAAAGTTTAACTATAAGAGAGATGAATCCGGCGGTGATTACTTTGCAGGGCTCTCTCTATTCCAAGCAATGATGACAGACAGAATGCACTCCTATATCAAGGAACTTTATCTAGTAAGAGAGGAACTAGAAGTGTTTAAAAGGTTAAAACAAAAGGATTATGAAGGCGAGAAAAGGAAGATAATGGGGGAGAATGAAGGTGCAAAAGTTAAAGAACCGAAAACTGTCTCCAAAAGAAAAGGCAAAAGCTCCAACGCTGCTTGATAGGAAATCATAGAGTGGCTTCAAAGTTCAAGGATTGTAACCCATCTCTAATTACGTGCTGGATATATGTACCGTGTGTATATAAAATGATGGAAAAAATGGTATTCGAGTATTATTCTTATATAAAAGACCATGAAAATGCCAACAATTCGATCTCAATCATGTGCTTTGCTACCTTTGTAATTTGTAATTGCAATTCTAATGCATATGTGTATAACTTTTAATGATCTTTTTGCCCTCTGTATCCAAAATTTCTAAATGGAGAGTTACAATGTTTAGGTTTGAATTCCTCAGGCACAGGTTTATGACCGTTAACTTAGCAGTCCAATGGCTTCATTTGGACGATGCTAATCATCCCAATTGCCAGTGCCAGTCAAAAGTTGGCATACCAACCAAATATTTGAAGCAACTTGATATTAGACAGTGCAAGAAGTGGTAGAATACCAAGCTCCACCACCAATATCCTAAGGCACCACTAGTGGAATTATGAACATCTAAAAATGGTCAACCTAGCTAGATTCCATTCGTATGCTCTAGATGTGCAAACACATTCCTAATTAATTTGCACCTCTCAGTTTGGCTTTTATTTTACATTCAGTCAAATGACACTATTTTCTGATCATAAAAAGGCAATACTTTTGGTCATAGTTCATCATTCATGTTGTCTCCCCCACTTTCCTAAACTAATCCAACTGATTTTCCCACTGGCCTACCCAAAGTCTCTTCTGTTCATATTGGGTGTTTTAGCATTTTCATAGCAGTTGACTTAAAAATATGAATCTCATGTAGACATATATATCAATTTGTAAGTCAAACAACTATTTTAAAAATTAAAATATATCAACTAACCAAATCATTAAAATTAGAAATGAGACGGTAGCTAATTTGATTAGATCTAAATTAGTTTTGAAAATTTTCTTAGATTGTAAATATTATTTTAATTTTTAATTTTTAATTTTGAGATTTCTCAATGATATTTAAAATTAAATTATTTAAATTGAATTAAATATCCATACGAGTTTTAAAATAAATTATTCAAATTTAAATTTCTTACCTAATTTGACATGTAATTCCAAAAATCCAAAGTCAATCGTTTTATCAGCGGTGGGTCCTGATTAACTGAAGACTATTATGAGAAGACCAGCCAACTAATAACCTCACCCTAGAATTATTAGTGGTAAACTAAGCTCCTAAGTGCTGTCATCAACCATGGATTTAGATATCAAGGCTTCAAATCAATTATGCGACACCAAAATCCAGGTCCACACCAGATGGCACGAGTAGTGGAGCCAGTACAAGTCCCACCGGCGGCCACGGTTGGACCCGGGAGCAAGTGACCGGCGTTGTTGGACCAGACGGAAAGATACTTAACAATTTTGTTGACCGGTCTCAACTGATCCTTAAGTTACATTTGGTAAGAGTTAAAAAAGGAATAAATGTTAATAGCAACAATTAATTGTGTTTTGATTCTCTTAATTGTATTCAATATTATTAAAAATATAATATTGATATTATAATTATTTATATTTATTTCATTGATATTATTTAATAATATTAATAATGATGTGGTAATTATAATTATTTTCATAATAATATTTTGATATCATTATAATATTTATATATTATAAATAATTACTATATTAATAATATTTTTAATATCACCTTTATAATAATCATATTATTACATTAATGATTTTGATATATTAGTAATAATTTTTATATTAATAAAATTTTATAATAATAATATTACTATTTTAATAATATTTAGATTAATTTCATATTATTAATAATCATTATATTGATAATATTTATTTATTTGTTATGATGTTTGATTTTATATTATTTATATTAAGGCTAATACAATATAAGAAATAATTTTTTTTTTTATTTTCATTGTCCTTTCACCCTCTTTAATATAGAGGGAGGAGATTAATAAAAATATACTAAGAGGAGGGTTAATAGTTCTGAATAAAATTTATATGAATAAATATTAACAGTTAACCCCTGTTAATCTTCATTGTTCCCTACTCAGGATAGGCACCCGGCATTGACTTCTACCCAAGGTCTTCTCATTTCTCACTATAGGATCAACCAAATCCAATTTTGACCCAGTTCAAAGTCATTAGCCCTTCAAGCCTAAACAGAGAGTCGCTATCTGCCAATCATCTCTGCATAACAGGCTCGCAAAGTTGCAATAGAACAATCCTTTTATCAAAAAGGAAAATGTAAATTCTTAGCTCAGAAGCCAAGTTTATCTTTGATTATGTGCGGTATGGTCATGCCAAAATTCACATGTCAAAAAATAGTAGGGAGAAAAAAGAAGAGAAATGAGAAGGAAGATTAGAGAACAAGAATTATCATTATTTATCTCAAAATTGATATTTTCTGATACAAATTCATATCCTTCACTAGTAATACCATTACTAATATTAATATTGTTTTCATTTTCACGAAAGAATTCCAATAACGTATCTTCAAAAAAAATTGAACTTTGAGTTTGAAGCTCTTGTTCATAACCAACTGAATCAGAGGTCAAGGATGCAGTTGGAGCTGAAGAAAGTGTGTCCTCCGCAATCTCACAACTTCTAACTGTAATCCAATCCTCTTCCCAACTCCAATCGGGCACGTCACCAAAACATCCAATCAACTTCTTGATCCTCTCCACCGGAGAATTCAAATTCGATTTCAAACTGGAAAACCCTTCAAGAACTGTCAATTCCTCAGGACTTTCCAATGCTGGCATTGAATCCCAGAAATCTTGATCCAGCACACAACTTGGAGAAGAAGTCACAGTATTAATGACCTTATCAAATTCTCGCATCTCCATTTCTTGAAGAAATGGATGATCCAACAATTCTTTTGCAGTCCATCTCTCTTTAGGATCTCTCCTTAGACACTTATTCAAGAAATCCTGACCCTTTCCAGAAATCCACCTAGGAAACGCAGGAACATCACTGGAAAATCCAATCTGATACAGAACTGATACCGGGTCAACATTTTCTTCCCTTAGCCATGGCATGCACCCACTTGCCATTTCTATAACCGTGCACCCCACAGCCCACACATCAGCCGGGAAACCTTGCTCTTCTCCACGCGCCACTTCCGGAGCCATGAACGCCGGTGTACCGGAGAATGCTGATTTGTCTACTACTTCGTGAGCAAATCTTGCACAGCCAAAGTCAGCAATCTTTGCTCCTTCTTTGCTTATAAGCACATTCTTGCTCTTTATGTCACAATGCGCCAATCCATTTGTATGCAAGTAATCTAAGCCTAATAAGATATTCCGTGCGTATGATCTTATCGTTGGCTCATCTAACTGACCCCCACGCCTTTGAATTTCGTCGTGGAGGCTACCGCCGGGCATGTACTCCATGCAAATATTGTACATAGGCTTATTGTTTTCGCTTGTAATACTAAAGCCTATATATTTGACTACATAAGGGGAACTTAATGTGGATAGAAAATATTGTTCTTTTTGCAAGAACATAGAATTGGACAGCTCCGCGGACTTAAGGGCGAAGAGCTCACTGGAGGAGGTAGAGGTGGCTAGCGAGACGGTGGCAGTGGAGCCACGGCCGATGACAGGCCCTCTAATCCACTCCATAAGAGAGGGAGAGAGAAAGCACACAAGAAAAGAGAATGGCGTAGGAGAGAAAAAATAATAAAAAAGTTATGGGTTTAAGTTGGGGGGGAGGTTGTTTAGGCATATATATTTGACTTGTCGTTTTTTGGAGTCTTCACGCATAGTATAAAAATAAAATAAAGAATTTATTTATTTATTTTTATTGTATTCTTGTTTGACAAATCTAGAGCCTCTCTCAGTGGATGATTTAGGGCCAAAGAAAATTGGTGGTGTCGTTGTGTAGTGAAGGTGAACCCACGTGGCAAAAGTAAAGGAGGGAGGAGATTGACAGGTTAGGCCGACTACGGACGGTGGTTGGTTATAAAAGTTAGGGGAAGATTTGGATAAGAGGCAACTACATGAGGACATGTGAACAGGTACCAAAGTAGCGTGATTAGGGGGGTGACTATAAGGAATAATAGGAAATTAGAGACGTGGGACTTTGCGGCGACAAAGCCTAATTATGAGGACCGCGTTGTAAATTTAAGTTTGATGCCAAACTGTGATTGGGTATTTATAAATAACATTTCTTTATAATCCTAAGTGAGTGTATGTTCAAATGATCTTGTGATAAAGATTGATAATCTGATATTTATTTTAAGTTCAAATCTACCAAAAACAATAGTTATTTTTACTGTTTAAATCATTTCTTTCTCTTACTAATTATTAACTAAAGTCATCCGCTTATTAATTATTAACTTTATAATTAACTCATCGTAATTTTTATAAAAATATTTAATCACGTAACACCGCTAAAAAGAAAAAAAAAGGTGTGTACGTAAAACTGGTGAATATGCATCTAAAATGAGCTGTGAGTTAGTTAACTTGATTGGACGGCGCCAATGTTTGCAGACTCAAGCTATCGTGCTGGGACCTGAGCTACTTCGCACCAACTTTCCAAAGTGAATGTATTGGACAAAAATTACATTAGCAAACAAACCCATTGAATGATGCTTGTGGAAAAGGCCCACAAAGAAAGAACTGCGGGCATTGATTTTTTTTTTTTTTTTTTTTCTTTGGGAGAACTAACCATTCCCAAAGCAAAAATAACAGAAGCATCCAGCGCAGAAAAAAAAAAAAAAAAGCATGCTTATCTAGGAATATAAAACGCTAACTCAGATTTTTCTTTTTTGAGACAACATTGATCCTAGTTCAAAAGTTTGAGCGGAGTCAATCAAGCCTTCATTTAATGGTAAAAAGACTACAGGTTGAGATTGTTAAGAAAACTAGGGTAATAGTTAATAAAATGTAACGAAATATAATCAAATATAAACTCAATGACCTATTAAACTAAAATTTATTTTGATTGCATTATGTTATATTTCATTACATTCTACCAAATATTACCTAAGAGTTTATTAATATCGCACTGCATAAGATACGTATAAAACATGATCATAAAAATAATGCTCTTCAAGAAAGCTCGATTATTTAATTTTCAAAATAACTTTCCTTCTTGATTTATGAATTTTTATGTGCATATGTGCGACAATCTCTAACTTAAGTTTTTGTTTTGATTTTCTTTACTTGGTTTGGTTACATTCACCAGAAAGAAATTTCAACAGATAGAGTCTCATTCACACATTAGAATTTAGGTTGGATTTGATTGATGATCCTCCAGCAATTCCTATTTGTGAAAGGTAATAATATTCTGTAAGTCCCCTCTAATTTGTATGTTCTTTCCAAGATTTTGCATTAAGGTAGTGGGGTCAGTGGCCACCTTCTCTTTAAACATTGCAGTTGATCGGTGCGACACCCCTTTAATGTGGATGTAAATGAAGCTAAATAGTTCTTTGATTTGATCCCTACCCCTTTCCAGCTATACAACGCAGCAAGCAAAACGTGCCTGCTGGGGTCTTCCATTTTTGTCTCAACTTCAACAAAGCATCAATTGATTCCATTCTTTCTACGCATCTAAGTTTAGAAATTGGTTGAGAAATCTACCCTTCAAAGGCATCATGACCCACAAGCAAAGGCACTCAGAAGGGTTAAATAATTAGAATTTGAGATGCACTAGACTTGGCCATATAAACTGATTTAAAAATTTCACGCTACCTCAAACCCTTTTCAGCTCACAAGAAAACTTTAGTGGACCAATCACCTTTCTGCCGCTTCAGCATTCAGGGTCTACTTCTAGTTTGTCATGCTACGGATATGAATTTGGCAATTTTGGCATCAATGAAAGATTGATGTCCTCCACCACCTCTCTCCACGCATATGACAAAAGGAGTCTACCTGCATGGAAATCCTGCAACAGTAAAAGGTCTCCCATTGATTGATATGTAGCCCATGTTGCGGATTTAGTTACCTAGGGTATAAGTGACATTTGAAGTCATATATGCATTTGAAGGATGACAATTTTTTTATTCGGCTCAAAATGAATTTGTGCGAGAAAAATACAATCCGATCCGAAATTAAATGAATTTGAAATTTCTCAACTCAGAATTAGTCAATTTTAAAATTAACTCGATTTAAAATTAATTCAATCCAATTTATATAACAATTTACATTTATCTAATCTAAAGATTAATTCAATTAAAATTATTTAAAATATTAAAATTTATTTTTAAAACAAAATAATATTTTTATTTCAGAAAAGTCAAAATCAAGAGTAACTACACTTGATTTAAAATTCAAAAAATTATTAATTTTTTTTTTTACATCTTAATCTATTGACCCAATCTGATATGCCTCTGAAATTACCCGAATCATAATTGAAAATAGCTCAAACTAAACTCACTTTATAAAAAAAATGACTCAACAAACCCGATCCGAATGTGCTGAAACAGTTTCAGTCCATATACCTAGAATTTGAACCAACATGACAAATATTGTGTAATAGACAGTCCATTGCCACCTGCAGTAAACAATCATTCACGCCTAGATATCCAAGGGATTACCTAAGTTGTTAGAACAAGAATTGAGATTTCAACTTCTCATCAATCGAATATTAGACGACATCCTCAATTTGCTCAGTTGGAATCCATATCGCAATAAAACCCAAGATCTAGCTGGTCTCCAGGCGGATCTAAAACATTTTCCAAGTTATATCCACGTTCCGGAGACGCACAAACCTAGCCAAGAAAATGGATTGGAGATATCATGTTTCCTGATTTGCGTACCATAGAACAGATCATGGTCGCGATTCAGCTACCTAATTTCCTGATTAACGAACCAAAAGATTCGGCTACCCACCAGTACCAAGGTCGACTTCTGATATCTAATGAACGATCCAATCTTAGCAATCATTAGAGATTCACTTGCATTTATCATCTACTACACAAATATTTCATAAAATATACATTAAATCCGTTTATTTAAGGATCATTTCCAAATCCAAAACCCAAACTTAAGAGTCAACTGAAGCTCCATGCTGTAAGGTACCAGACCCGGTGGATACCGTAAATTAAACATTCAGATATTTACATAGAGGGATGATTAAAAGACAACCCTGAAACACCATGATGTAACATATGGATAAACGAGCATAATAGTGAAGAAAACAAAAGTAGGACGCTTCGGTTATGCAGCTTCTGCAAATCCAACTTGCATATTGCCATAGTCAAATACTGTGTGGAACTGGCCCATGAAAACATCTCCCAATATCCTGCAATTTGGTGCCAATTAGTAAGAAAATTTAAGTATCTGACAAACCGATTTGGCCAACCATGCCGACAACAAAATGAGAATTTTGGGTGGAAGAATGATTGCATCTATGACAAATAGATAGGGAATACCAGAGTGGACCACGGGGTGGTGGCACATCCAATGCTGAAAATCCACTAATGCATTGAGCGACTTCTCCCTCTCCCACTTTGAGGACATACTGATTGCCATCACGAAAATTATATAAATCAACATGCTAGTGCATTTAAGGAAAACGTGTTCAAAATATATAAGCTTTTATTTATGGAACATGATGCCAGCTAAATGGTGTGAGGTAGGGAATCCCCCCCCTCCCCCCCCAAAAAAGAAAGAAAAAATGGGAAGGACGTGGTCTTGCTTAAAAACTCATAAACAATATTAATTCGCATCATATTACTTTTCATTTCTCAACTCATAAATGGAATGAGTGACAGTTGTTATAGCACCAAAAGAATCATGCCAGTAACATCTGATGTTTTTCCTACAAAGGAATGGCAGATGAACCCAATAATAGATCATACCTGCTCTGGAGCAAGATCAAAAACCCTTCCACCAATTGTAAAAGAAACACTAGGCATGGTAGACAAACTACCACAATCTACTGCTGATTCTCCCATCGGACTAGGCAACCGCTCACAAAGCTGAAATAACAAAATTACAGCATGAGCAAACGTGAAGCTAATCATTAATAAATATCTAACATGTAGTTATTTTACCTCATTGACATATTTAAGTATGTGCTCCTGAGTTTCATTCTGTTTGAGCTGGTTCTGCATCCATACAACAGCCATCTCACAAGTAGAGCACATTGCATCACGCAAACCACCATTCTCATTCACAACATTCTCAATGCCCATGCTGATCACATAAAAAAGGATCCATAGGATGTAGCATCATTAGATGCTAAACCCCAAGAAAATAGACTAATAAAGCAAATATGCAACAATATGAAACAAGCGATTCTGACCTTACTCCTCGAGAACCATCAAATGTGCACAAACCAATCTGTGAGCAAATTTTTTGCGGTTGGTTCTGCCATACACAATAATGATGAAGTTTAGAAAATTCAACAGCAACTCAATCATCAAAAATAATGAAAATTTCCTTCATGTGATGCAGCAATATATTGCAATAAATGCACATCAGAAACTTAGCAAATACCTTTGCTAAAATCATCTGAATTATGGATTCTCCATACTGAGCAACAACAGCCTTACATTCTTGACTAACCACTCCAGTCGCTCCTATGGCATGATTTACCTCAGTAATGATTGCCTGCCAATCAAATGCAGAAAGCTACGCGTCAAACACCAGCAGGCAATAATCATCAAAGACTAAGAGAAATCATCACACCAATTATCAAGCTGAGCAGCCCAAACAGAAAGCTCAAGAGCCACCACGTTACCAAGAAGAATATGGTACAGAATACAGTTCAACAACTAGAAAGTCCAAAAGCCAAAAGATATATGTAGTTCTTTGCAATAGAGGGCAACAATTACCACAAAAACTCAAAACAAGTGAAAGCTAACAGATCAAAGACAAAAGACCTTAGATTCTCCATCAAACAAGAACAAAACAGAGACATAATCTCTGCAAAATACCCAATTAGAAAGAAACAAACAAGAGAAAGCTATTCAATTCAAGACATTCCAATCACCACACAAGGATAAGAGGTTTATAGGGACTTGTTAGTTCTTGACGCAAACTGGAAGGAAAGGAACATCATGGGCCCCTTCTGTTATAAAAATAGGGGCATGCTAATGTTGCTCGACCCTCCCATCTCCCACTTTTTCCCTAGGATGAAGAAGAAGTGCAAGTGCTTTTAAATATTAAAAATCTACAAGATTTGTCAAACAAGACATTCCTCTCATTCGCAAGATGGACCCATCACTTCAAGCATCACAAAGGAAATAATGGGAATGAAACATGGTTGACTACACACCGTAGGACCAGCCAACAAAGAAGTTCCAGAATCAGCAATTGCTGCACAGCCACTGGCACAAATTCCTGAATCATATACAAAAATGAGGATGGAAATTGATAACAAAAATACAAAAAGAACTATTTTATGTCTCCCCAAGACAGTAAGATACAATTCCTGTTGTGCTTACCAGTTGTTTTACCATCAATCAAGACATCACCCATGTCAAACTGCCAACAAAGAGAAGCAGGTATGTTCAGAATAAAAGATTTAACTGATCCTATATTATAGGTTTTAGTACAGACACTAAAAGAACCAACCTGCCAATACCCTTTCTGCGACACAGGGACATATGTGTGCTCACCCTTGTGATGTTTGGGGTCTACCCCACCAAAGACAATCTCACCCCCTTCATCTTCATCAGCATTGCGATTAAACCAAAATGAGAAAACTGGTTCTTTAACAAGTCCCTGTTTGACCATGTTGTACCTGTCACAGTAGTAAATACATAAAATCAAGTGACATCCAACATCCTAAGCTATAATAATGCAACAAAAAATGAATAATTCATTAATAGTACAGAACAATGTCAACTATATACCACACGGGTACAGCATTTCCAACTGATATCTCTTGAAATCCAAGTCCGAGTATACCATCAAACTTCGCCACCAAGAATGTGATACTGGGCTCCCTGGTTGCTTCAATAAATTCCTAAAATAAACCATCAGATCAGGAAATGAAGATCCCTGACTAATCTACTGTATTAATTCATTTGTAGCATAAAGTAACAAACAATTGCAAATTATCTACCTGATTCTTGACCACAAGATCACCAACTTTTACATTATCTTGACTAAAGAAGCCAGAAATAGCACCAGTTCCATAATGGATATCTGCTGCTTTTCCTGTGTAGAAATGAAACTGTGTCATAAGTTGTCTTCTGTGGGGAAGTTTCTCCCATTAAATCATTAGCATATCAACATACACTCTGAACATGCACTCAAAAAGACATGCAAATAAATAATCTAGGATCAGTTTCCACAATGATTACCATCACAAGCATCTCAATAATGCTTTTGTCTGCACGCATACTAAGAAAGTTTATGTGAAAATAATAGTAAAGACCATCTAAAGCACATCATCTAAAAATGCTATATCTACATGCATTTGCATGTGCATTTACATGAGCACAAAAACACCAAGAAATAAAAGGTAAAAAAAAAATCCAGAAAATATGTGTATGAGTTTGTTTTTTTGTCAAAATTCCAATAGCAATCAATTGATTATTGCATTAGAGGATACAAACTGTATCTGTCTTTGAATGATGCTTCTACAAAGGACGCACATTTAAAAAAAAAAAAAAAGGAAAAAAGAAAAGTTGTACCTAAATCTGACACAGCATAACACTAAAACTCTAGATGCCCACATGTACTGAAGCATCAGCATGTATGCACATGCATTCTGATAGGTCTATAATCAATATTCAGCAAAATCCCTTGGAATAAGATTGATTCAAACAAAATCTAAAAGCCCATTAACAAGAACTCAGAATCCGATAAACACTAAAATGAATGCAGTAACAAACCATTCTTCTTGTAGGTGCTTGAATGGCCTGATTTGTACTTGGAGTGGAAATAGCACGCTACCTAAAAACAAAATAAGATAATGGTATTCCTCAACATAACACAATAAGCCTTTCTTTACAGAGACCTTTAACATTAATTAAATCTGTAACTCATTCTTCAAAATTAACTAAAGACCTACAACATGACATTTCTCAATCTAATCTTTCAAGTGAGGAAAATCTCAAGATATCGAACAAAAGCAGATAATAACTTTACCAATCCCAAGAAAAGAACTTACAGAAAAGTAGCACTTGGAAGAGGGCACCCACAGATTAGAACTACCAGTGTCAAATATGACAGTAAATTTCTGTGGAGGAGTACCAATACCAATCTCACCAAAATACTGAGCATCCATGTAGTTCTTTAGATAAACTATATCAAGATCTTCAGCATCACCTACATTCCCCCGAAGATGATACTTTTTAATAGAACTGCGCAATGCCTCCCCTTCCTTGGACCCATACTGAGCAGCCATACGATTGTTCTGATCAAATTTCTTCTTCTTGAGCCCAATTCTAACCATCCCATCATTAGACACAGCGCCAAAAACCAAAGGGAACAGTAGCAAGCAAAGAAAAAGAGCAGTCGTAACAGGCCTGAACATCGTTCCCATGTTGATAACTGAGAAATTCAAAAACAAGAGCATGCATTATGATCAAAACCTAAAACAGACTGCACAAATATCAAACAACCAAGGATATCACCCGATCACCTCGACACACACAGTCATGTTTACAAGGCAAAGATTTCTCAGTACAAAAGCACCAATTTCAGCAAGTACAAAACTGGTCAAATCCCATCCTTAACAAGGAAATTATCATTTTCCATCTATAATGGAAAACCCATACCATATTGTCTAGCAAAGCATTTTTACGCTGTATTCGGCCAAAATTTTCCAATTCCAGTGGTGGTGAACTAAATTTATCCTGAATCTTAAACTAAACAGATAAGCTCTTTATATGACAGAAATATAAGAAATTAATTCCGTTTAAGTTCAACAAACAGCAGCCACTAGTTATTCTGGGCCCCATAAAAATCAAAAACCATATGCACAATCAAAACCAATTCATTTGCCCACAGATTCCAAGCAAGCAAAAAACGTATCAGATACAAAAGTCAAACCCAAACACAACCTTTAAATAAAAACAAAAACACCATCACAAGAATTGATAGATAGAGATAACAGACTTCCGAAAATTACGATTATTAACAAGGACTGCAGAAAATATTAGTCTGGGAGATTAAGATCGAAGACGATCGCAATGGAGAGAGGGGAAGCGAATCCTTCAGCCGAGCTAATCGAGAAAGAGCTAGATACTTTACCCAATTAAAAGTGTGCGGTTTTTGAAGTTCGATTATTTTCCACCACAAAGTTGACTTCAAAACGCAATCGGACACACGACTACCGTACACGTGTCTGTGTGGGATATTCTTTTCTTGTCCACTAAGAGTAGTGAAGATTTGATTCAGTGTGGCCGAGGAGTATAAGGATCGACGCTGCTGCTATCTCTAAACAAAAATTGGATTTATGTCTGAATAATAATGGCATTCTGATTAATGTGTATTTTGCAAACTGATTTTAGAGTATTTAAAATTTAATTAAATATTTTCTTAAAAAAAAAAGACTTGAAATGTACAATTTGGAAATTTAGTAGGTTTTTTAAATTGTGATTTAAAATAAGCAATACAAGAAGTAATAAATTAGAAATATATCAAACACAACTTTGTGAAATAGTTTTAAATTTAATGCCAAAATTTACTCCAATTATTATTAAGCTTTCTTTTTTTAATGACGGGGAGAAGCTAAACTTATGATATTATTTCATTGAAAATTTTAAGAAAATATTATTTGTTTAATTTTTTATGAGAGTTCTTTTTTTTTTTTTTACTTTGTCTAGATATGAGCCGGTTCTAAGCTCGAATAAAGGAGGAGTTGTTGGTAGCCAGCGTAAAATTATGCTAAAGCCTAAATATAGATTCGACAAACACTGAATTGAGTACGAGAGTTTTTATCTTTTTATGCAAATTTTGCTGATTTTGAAATTGATTATCAGTAGTATATTAATAATAAAAATAATATATTATTAGATACAGTCTCTTAGATTTGATTTTATATACTCTGTGTAGTTATGATTTAATATATTATTTAAAATATATTTAAAAATATTAATATGAGATATATGATTAAATATATAACATTTATTTTAAATAGATAATATATGAAAATTATTTTATAAGTTTGTATTTTTTAGCTATTTATTTTATAGTTCTTTTAATGACTTTTTATTTTCATTTTCAGTTATTTTTCATTAGATTTTTTTATATAAAAATTGTAATCATTAATGGATCAAACGGTTAATTTGATAAATATGAAACTTTTATCTCAAACAAAGAAATAACTGACAAATAATAATTAATAATCTAAAATCGAATATAAAATCAAAATTAATTATATATATTAATTGATTATTTAAACTTTAATTCATATTACACTATAATATCATATTTAATGAGCATCTCTATAAATAATTAAATTATAAAATTGATGAATAAGACTTATGCTGAAGTATAAGCCGTTGCTGCGCTATCTGCCGTCGTCATTGATCATGCTTTCAAAACCATTTCTAGACGAAGACGTATCGTTTTGCTTCTTTTCTACAAGACAACAAAATTATGGATATTGCAATTACTTGACCCGTTGTAGGCTAATTTCGCACATGAATCTATGTCATTAATTGTATATAACACACTGAGGTTGGTAACTCGTTAAGCAATCTCAATCTATATATCTAAACATTTTGGATGAAGTTGGTAGAAATTTTATATCTAAGAATTGTGTTTCATTCGCTTGGTGGTGAATAAGATTAAAATTGGGCAACTGGTTGCTGTTAAAACCATTATCTGCTACCAGGGGCGCACCTACTTGTATTTATTGTGGGAGGAATCCTGCCTCTTCTCTCAAAGTGGGTTTTTTTTTTTTTTTTTCAAATCATTTGATACCCTTACACCTTTTAATTTTAATGTTATAAAATTATGATAAAGTCTATCTCTTCGTACCTTTGCTTTATTCTGCATGAAATATTTTAATTGGACAATTTTTTTGCACTCATCCATGTAATTTGGTCTTTTTCTTTTCTCATCTCATTGTTGATGCTTTTTTTTAAAAATCAATAAGAGAGTGAAATAAGTTTAATCCTGCAAAATTAAAAAGGCTCAAGCCGCAAATTTTTTGTGCTACTAATATATTTTATTAGTCATTTTTATAAAATTTCTATAGCAACTGAATATAATTTACTAAGTATTCAATATCTATCAGTTATCAACAGTTATTGCAAACACCTGAAAATAAGCAAATTAATTATTCAATCAACGCAGTATATTCTCATTGTAATTACGATAGATATGCAAATGCGAAAAGATAAATTAGTAGCTACACTTGGATGAATTTCGTAATATTGATGAAAATTAAATGCTATAATTTGATATAGATTAGATTACATAATTAAGTCATGATATCTCTCTTACTAAACCTTAGAAATAGTCCATGCCTGAACCTGAACTAACTTTCGTAAAATTGGACCAAGTTGCTTGAGCATTGCAGAAGTAGAAGCCTAACATATATTCTCTTGATAAAAAAAAAAACCAAAGTCAGCAGCCAGATTAACAATATTGTAAATAGGGGTCACATTTTGTTTTACCTAATTTAAAGCGATTCGAAAATTTTAGGGTAAATTTGATTTAATCATTAACATTTGGCATTGCTATTAAAAAATCTGATTTTAAAATAAAAAATACACTAGATTTTTCTTATATCTGATTATAGATTTTTTGAATATAAGATTTATAACTAAAAAATTGCTATTGATAAAAATTTCAAAAATTAGCTTTTTTCAAAATGAAATTTTTTACTTATGAAATTCATGTTGAAAAAAGTTATAATCAATTAGAAAAGAAAATCTCTTATATTTTTTTTATCTCAAAATTAGATTTTTTTAATAAAAATGCCAAACATGCAAACTCAATCTGATAATTTATTTTATTTCAATTACAATTATTAAATATTTTTATAAAATTTTAAAATAAAAAATAATATTCTTTATTTTTAAAATATTAAATTTAAAAATGATCCAATAGAATTCAAAATTTGAAGATGACCGCATCTTGACTCAACAACTTCGTCTGTTAGCAATTCGAAATAATTTAATCTGAATTTGTCTAAAAAATACTTTATACGAAATTAATCCAATTTGATCCATTTATCTCCCTCTCTCTCTCTCTCTCTCACACACACACACACACACATATATATAAGTATATAAGTATCAGTTACTGATCTAACTGGAATTTATTTGAAAAAATGATATAAATTTAACGTGATTCAAAAAATTTGAAAAAACTTGAATACGAAATAGTTTGAAAATTTCTAGATTAAATCAGATATGATCCTAACCTGATTTGCAAAACAATTACATTTACTTGACTATAATTCAGTCCAAATTACCATATTCAAAGTATTAAAAATATTTTAAATTTATTTTAAAAAACAAAATTTGATTTTTTTACTTAAACATCAAAATTATAAGTGATTTAATTTTGAATTTAAAAAATTTAAAATGAATCAAATTCCTTTTTATACGTTAATATGATTATCTAATCTGACCCAACTATAATTTAAAGTGATTTGACCTTAATCCATCAAAAAAGACATAACTCGAAATTACCTAACTCAAATTTAATATGATTTGAATTTGCCTAACCTAACTAATTTTGCATCTAATTGTACTATATTCATTAAGATGAAAATTGACTTGTAATCTTACTAGCTAATTATCAAAATTTATTTCATATGCTGGGGCAAGTTTACTTTCAATGTATTGATTAGCATTTTAAGGGTATTTTTAATGTGGTATTCCATGTTCACTGGGTAAGCATTATAAAATCAATAAGATCCACTTTCTTTCAAGGGTTTTTTTAAATGAGAAAAACGTGAGATAATGAGGGACATATTTTGAAGGAGCTATGATGCATTGAATCCCACATCCACTAGAATGGGCTAGGGTGTTGTTGAGAGCCCCTTTTTTCTATTAGTAAAACAAACATCTTTCCATTAAAATATAAAGCAGTGAGATGGATTCATCCATCACCACTAGGGTTTCAACATCCTTTGCGATATTTACCAGTTCAAGAGTCAAAGACCTTGAAATAGCTGGGGTTCTTTTTCAACAAATAGATAACTATAGAGTGATCAGGAATAGTGTGGCTCCAAAAGAAACCTATATATGAAACTAAATAGTATGAGCTAATTCATGCTAGTAACTTAATGTGTAGACCCGCAGCTATCCGAATTTCTAAAGCAATTAAGTAATCAATAAATATATGAGAACTAATTCCACAAACCTATTTCAATCAATATTAGGCCTATAGATCAAGTGGAGTCTTACCTATTGGCAATGATAATTAATATATCCATCAATTCCTTGTGTAGTCCTTGCAGCTTTGTGGTGTAGCATAGCCTTAACATTCCTAATCAATTGAAGTACAGCAAATGAAATAGACTTTTTTTTAAAAAAAAAAAAAAAAAAGAAGTGTAAATAAGCCTATTAGAACCTTAAATTCCCATAAACATGTTGTGTTGTGCAATGAGGATCAAACAACCAAGAGTATAGTTCTACTGAAATCCTAAATGATATTGGCAACTTTACCAGTTTGGTGCCTGGACAATGCCTCACGCAATTTCCTGCTTGTGCTTTCCATGAACACAAACCAAGATTCTAAGAGTCCCTTGTGTCCTTGAAGTAAGAAAGCTTACTGATGACAGATAGGTATATTGGTTCCCATAAGACTCATTCCTTCTGGGTACTCTCCGTTAACAGGCTATATCAACAATGTCACAAATGGATGATAAAATATATAATATACATTGAAAAGTGATGAGATATATAGTAAAAGAAACTGTCTGAAACTGTAGCCACTTCTGAGGTACAATATGTGAGTGGAAAGTATGTTAATGAAGACAAGGAGAAGCACATTGAAACTATGTGTAAACCCTTCCATAAAATATTGACAAAGAAATTTCTCATTGCACTATACATAAAAATATTTTTGTTCATGTGCTGTTATCAATACCGTTCCTCATAGAGGAGCTGCTATTTGCACCATTATTGTTTGCTTCAACATTACCATTAATGATGGAAGTGATTGCTGCAACTAGAGCTGCAATGAAGTTAGGGTCTGCAGTGATTTCACTAACTGTATCTGCCAATGGAGGCATCTGATGAGGCAGCTCCATTGCTTGATGGGGGCCTAAAGGGCCTGAAAATTTAGATTGGTCATAGTCTAAGGCTTGCGCAGTCGTGAAATTATGATGAGGGAGATTTAGAGAAGGGAGAAGTAATTGGGCTTGATGAGGTCTAAGTGAAGAATCGGGAAGCAGTGGACGATATGTAAGGTCTAATGTTATAGTGGGAAATGGAGCTGAAGCTGAAAGAGTTGCAAACCCTGGTCCACAAGGTAAAGTTTTGGCAAATGCATTGGTGTTTGTTAGCCCATCTTGGCTAGGCATAGACCCTGAAAGAATCATTGATGCTGCTGCAGATGTTGTAGATGCCATTGTCATTGCGGCTGGAGGGAGTGGATGATTGTGATGTCCTTCATAGGTTGTTACAAGTATTGCTCGGTCATCTGCAGACCTTTGTACCTATGTATAAATTGTATAATCAAGATAAGTTTCGTACTAATTGTTAGTTAGTTTTACATTTGTTCACACATGGTTTTCCAAATGGGTCCATGACCAAGGCTGAGAAATTATTTGAGGTAAACAATATTATGCAGACACAAACAGGGAAAAAAAAAAAAAGTATATGCAGGATTGAAGTATTAGTGGTAAGTAGTTTACCTGCTTACGAACCGGGCATCCAGCTGACATGGTGCATCGATAGTAAGATCGAGGACACGGGTTACCTTTAGCCATTTTCTGTCCATATTTTCTCCATTGGCATCCATCAGCGATCTACAGCATATATTTAGTTAATGGTTTATTAGTACAGTATTTTATTGATTAACTTAAAATATTTTCACATATAGTTTCTACCTAATACTGCCCTAAATAAAGGCAACTTTACCAAGAAAAATAAGTCATATAATGGATAGCAACATGATTTCTATTGCCATATTCAAGTCTTTCGGCTGCTAGAAAGAAGATGCTGAGAAGCAGTAAATTTTGGCTTGTAGAGCATGTGTGCGTTATGTTGCTTTCTAGGATACTTTTCGTGGGTGGCTATTCAACTTTCTCGTTGAAATTGTAAACAATGAAAGAGAATGATTATACAAAGAATTGCACCGTGTGAATATATATTAATCAAGTCTTACCATTGATGCTTCGGATCGTGCTCTAACTGAGACTCGAGCTTTTCTAACTAAGGAAATGGTTTCTGCCTTTTTTCCTTCGTCATCGACAGCAACAACGTCCCTAGGAGTAGTATCAAACTTGGGGACCTTCTTTGGTATCCATCCGTGAAATGCTTCCTCTGAAACAGTCTCACAATTATCTCTTCCACGAATCATTGGTAACTTACTGTTATGCTCCATTGACTCGACTATATTAGGGGATATTGAACAATTATCAGGAGATCTTTCTTCAGTCGTTGACTCTAAATTCGAACGGTGATCTTGATCCATTTCAGCCTTACCCCGATCAAGAAACAGTCTTGGAGTCTCATTTAGCAGCGCTATAGCCTTTTGATTATTGGGTTGCTGCATGAGTGCAACAAGTTGCATCTGTAGGGAACTGTAGTTGTTGTGCACTTGATTAAGCATGATTTTCAACCGCTGATTTTCCCTATTCATCTTGTTAATTTCTGTCTGCAAAACTGCCAGCTGCTGCACCAAGAAAGCACAACAAAGAAATGATTAACAATCTCTGAAAAGGGGGAAAAAACAAGGGTTAAATACCTAGCATCAAATTTCGATTCTCAGACACTAATCATATCGGAACATATACCTCTTTCTTTCTTGGGTTATAATCTCCCTTGATTTGATCAGATGTTCCATCTTCCATAGTTGATGATTTATTCTCACTGCCATTGGTGCTCCCGGATAAAAGATTTAAACTAGTCTGCAATTGGAATTAACTTTGTAACTAAATTAATTGGAGGAAAAAAAGATCAAAGATTATATATGAATGATATATAACTAGTTGTACATACGTTTATATCTTCTTGATTATTCTGTTGCTGTTGCTCTACCCTATCACCAAAATCTATAGTGTCTTTCTTGACAATATCGGCCGTCCGGGTAGATTTGGAGAAGAAATCCATCTCAGTAAGCTCTCTTTTACGAATACTAGAAGGGTCCATGGTGATGATGTCGTGAACCCACGTAGTGGTGCTAATTACAGGAGCCAGCTGCTCTGAAGAAACAATCAAAGAAGTTATCTGGAGAGTCTTCTTGATTTGTTGTTGTCCATGGAAGAAAAAGGGAGTGCGGTAGAGAGAAAGAGAAAGAAGAATATAATGGAAGTCAGTTTCTTGTACAAGTGCAATATTGGACCGGGCATTAAAAAGGAGGGTAGATTGGACTATGACCAAATGTGAAAGAAGTGGTTAATGTTAGAGCATGAATATGCAGAAAAGAGTTAGCTGAGTGAGGTAAGGTCGTGCGTCAATTAAGACAGGTGGCTTTGTCTATACTCTTGACTATTACTATTTAAATGGACACTGTAAAGAAAATAAAACTCATGACATATGTAGCCATGTTGGTACAGACCAAAGAACTAAAGTCCCATTCTGTTTGCGCACATTGAGAATGGGAAAGAATTTTAGAAGAAAGGAAAAAAAAAAAAAAGATTTATGGGTTTTTCTTTTTAGGTAAAGGAGATGGAGATTTTTTATTTGTGTTTTTATTGTGAATAAGGTTTGAACTGGAATTCGAAGTCGTAACCTTACGTCTAGTTCTAGAGAAAACTCTAATACAATTCAAGTAACAACATTAATAAAGTTATTTCAAAGTGAAAGGGATTATAATTAAAGAGGCAAGCAACTTAATTAGAAGCTGAGATGCAAAGAAACAGAAAGCTCCCCTCAACCTAACCAACGTTAAGTTGACTAAAAATAGAAGGTATTTTGTATTTGAATAAGGGTTGGTAAATTGGCCTGCACATGTGGTAGTTATCTCCATTTTCATCGACTCCAGGCTATTGTAGCACTAGATGGTGCACTTTGCAGTTTGTTGTTTTTCCTTGGCCCTTAACTTTATCCCCCCCCCCCAAAAAAAAAAAAAAAAAAAAGGATTATCTAAAGCCAATCTATTCATCAGATTAAATTTTTCATGCCAGTGACGCATGAATTAATTTGGTAACAAGGACTTCAAGTTGGTTTTGCTTGAGTGGTGCTGAAATTTTTCTCATGAGATTGAAATCAATTCTTTACTTCAGTACTATAATCTCTATTTATTGATAATGTCATAAACTTCTATAGAAGTAAAAAGATAGAATAATTTTTTGTGATTCTAATTTTGACTAAAATGATCTCTGATTAATTTGTCTACATGTTTAAGTGAATAAAATGAAGACATTAATCATAAAGCTTAGATGTAGTGTTGACCAATTTTTTTCTTCATGAAAAATTGAATAGATCAAATCAGTATTTTGGGTTATATATAACAGAGAATAACTCCTCTTTTAACAGTTCTCACTAAATTAGTGAAATCTTTTTCCACAATAGTGAATGAAATATAATTCATTAATATAGCTTATAACTTTTTATCTTTTAAATAAAGCATGGAGGAAATGTGATAGTGTTAGCTGTATATACATACACACACACACACACACAATATGAATTAGCATTAAACCTGTGAATATGAACATATTAAAAATCTTAATTGCTGCTATTATACATGAAATTCTTTCTTCGTGAAAAGCAACAAAAGAAGAAATAAAAGAGAAATAGAAAAACCAGCTAGCCAAATACCATCCATCCACTGCCATGCATCTCATGAAGACAGCAGCCATTTCTAGATAGTACAATGTTATTTTATGATATACCAAACAACAAAAAAAGTAGTAACGTACATTGTAAAGGATTAAAACAAATAACTACATTTTCAAGAAATGGGTACTATCGTCCTTCATGCATCCTATTACTTCTAGCCATGTGTCCTGTCTGTTAAATTGTATTGTTTTTAATTTTGAGATGAAAGAGGATTAACACTTAAGAGATTAATGGGCAAATATTTTATTAAGAGAGTGAATAGTTAATCTCCTTAATGAATTTTTATTAACTCCACTCCCATCAAATTAAAGAGGATGAAAAAATGATAAAGAATATTAATATTTAAAAAATTCATTAATTTAGTAATTATTACTAAAACATCTACATTATTAATGTACTGATATTAATATTGTAAAAATATCATTAATATCTTAATAAAAAATATTGATATAGTAATTATTTAAAATATTATAATAATATATTAATATATTATCAAAGATTATGAAGATAATCATAATTATTATATCATTATTAATATTATTAAGTAATATCATAAATATAAATAATTATAAGTAACTTTATAACTTTAACATAATGTTAAACACATTTATTATCATGTTTTTATTCACCAAAAGATTTTTATTCTTTCTCTATGAATTTTCTAATCCAATATCGCTGATTTATTTTTTCTAGATCAGAAATGTAACTTCATATTACATGAGATTTTGTGTCCTTCAATTTTAGGTAATTTATTAAGCATTTTCTGTCAAGGCCTTATTGCTAATATTTTTTTTCCTAATTGAGCCAATAATCAATTTAGTAGAGAGTTGATAAACAGGTGGAAGTTTATAAATTTTGATCAAATTATTTTTAAATTAAATTGCCCTTTGAGTTATAAGTAAAAAAAAAAAAATTTAAGTGCAATAAGGATTTTAAGCTTTTTAGTTTTGAATTCAAGGAGTTACATCAGTTATAATTTTAATATCTTTATATAAAAATATTATTTTAATTTTAAAAATTTCAATAATTTAAATTAAATCAAATTTATATATTTTTTAAATTAGATTATACTCGAGTCAATTAAGATGATTCGAAAACGGATTGAATTTCATTTAATTTTAAAAATTTCAAATCATTTTGAATTTTCCATTTCAAATATTTTTTCATATTCATATTGATTTAAATCTTCTTTTTTTATTCTTTTTAGGTGAATGCATATTGAAGTTTCAAGTCAAATTATAAAATATCAAGATTTTTAGAATTAAATCAATAAAATCGATTTGTCAACTGATCAGTTCAGTAAGGAGTTAAAATTAGAATCCTTGAAAAATCAGTTAAAACTTATTAAAATTGAGAAAATCAATGAATTATATTAAATCAGTTTAAAACTAAAATTATATTATTTTATAGCGATTTTTTAAAAAATTACACGCTTTTATTAAAATTTAAAAACTAAAATATTTGTTATTATTTTATTATATTATTTTTTAAAAATATTTCTTAAACTAAACATTATTAAACTGAATCAATTCAACAAAAACAAGTCAGTGGACTGGCTGAGTAGTAAAAACACTGCAATATATCACCTGTAATTAACACAGTAAAAACAAGCCCATCAATTGACAGGTCATGGAGTTGATTTTAAAGAGGGAAGTAAGTAGGGTAGGTTTAGTGCAAGTAGTGGAGAGAGCGTGCGCGGTGTCAAGCACAACATAAGGTTTGACTGGTTCAGTGAATGCATCGTCCTGATTGGCCCGGCGGATTACACGTGAGGGAGACACGCGGCTAAGAATCAACGACACAGACAGCTAATGACGGTATTGGGCCTACACAGATCGTTTGACTCGTCAAAATTTTATCACAGACGTGTTAGACTTTCATCCCAATCAAATTTTACTGCGCCTACAACTAGGGCAATATTTTTAAAATCGGAATCAAAATACTAGTTAATTTTTCATTCAATTGATTTAATTAATCTAATTTAATAAAATAATTTTTAAAAAATTTATAAATTGTATTTAAAAATATTTTTAAAAATGAATATATATATATATATATAATGGTAAAATAATAAAATTATTTTTAAAAATTTAGATTTTAAATAAAATAATTTAATTTTTTAAAATTTTTAGATTTTTCACAAAATAATATAATTTTAGATTAAATTGATTTGATCTGATTTTCGATTTTGAACGATTTTTTTAGTTTTTTGCTGTCTAATTTTTTTATATTGAATTAAATTAAATCACTAGATGGTTCTCAATTTTACTAGTCCAAGTGACTGATTTGATCTAGTTCTAAAAACACTGGAATAAGGCATGTATTTGATTTAAATTGAACCAAATCAAAAAAATTAAAATTAAAATTAAAATTTGAAAAAATATATAAATTGAATAAATTTACAAACTAAATCAAATCGGTCTAATCCCATTTATTGTGATTTGATTCAGTTTAAACTAAATTTTTTTGAAAAATAATTTTTAAAATATTTCTAACATAAATAATAATTTTTATAATATATTTAAAAATATTTTGAATGTAAATAATATATTTCTAATATAAATAATAAATTTTAAATAGAGTTTAATTATTTTAGTTAATTTAATACTGATTTAATTCAATTTAATT
>CATIWR010371578.1:0-12182 GCA_949677035.1 Omphalea diandra
TATTGACATAGTAGATTGGCATATGTTCCCCTCTTACTTCTCTGACCAACACCAAGGCCATAGTTTCTTTGACTACTACTAAGTATGTAAAGAATAACTTATCTTACTAGGGGCATTAAGTAAAGAAGGAGAGTCGAGGAATGTTTTCATTTTTTAAAAGGCTCTTTGACACTCATCATTCCAAGTGAACTTTTTAAGACCCTCAATATTTTATGGAAGGGCAGACAACACTGAGATGATGATGAGTTTAACCTTCCCAAGGCTGTGATCTTGCCATTAAGCTTTTGAACTTCCTTGATCGTCTAGGGTGGCTTTATATTAAGGATGGCTTGGATCTTCTCTGGGTTGGCTTCTATTCCCACTATGAAATCATAAAGCTAAGGAAGTTGCTTGCTCAAATCTCGAAAGCACACTTCTCTAAGTTGAGTTTCATGTTATATTAGTTAAAGATTGTCATAGCTTTTCTCAAGTCCTTAACATCGTCTTTTGGCTCGATGAATTTTTAATATTAAATCATATACATATGGCTCAATTTTTTTTGTCAATTTTATCCTTAAACATATGGTTGACTTGCCTCTAGTAGGCTGCTCTTGCATTTTTACAGCTAAAGGACATGACTTTATAACAGAAAATGCCCTCATATGTGACATAGCTTGTTTTTTCTTCATCCAATACAAACATCTAAATCTAATGGTATCATGCAGATGCATTAATGAAACTATACATCTTGTGCCTAAAAGTATAGTCCACCAACTGATCTATGTTATTTAAGGGATAACTGTCTTTTGGGCAAACTTTGTTAAGATCTGTGAAGTCAATACGCATCTCTATTTTTTGTTTATCTTTTTCACTAATATAACATTTGCAAGCCAATCTAGGTACTATATTTCCTAGATAAAACTAGCATGGAGTAGTTTGCACACTTCCTCAGTGATTACTTTCTAGCACTCAGGCACATGATTCCTTCTCTTTTATTTAACTGGTTTAATCGAGTTGTCTTGGTTCTGTTTTAGGTTCAACTACTTTGGAAGTGTTGTTCAAGGCAAAATCTAATGTCTCGATGGATATAGTATGGTTCACTTCCCTCAAAATGTTCATGTAAGTTTCCTAGGTTACCTTACGACCATTTCTACTCCCTGTTTAGTGGGGATCCTCATCATGAGGTATCTGATGGAGGTGTAACTTGCAGTGTTATACAAGATTGGTCTTTTAATGATGGCATTGTAAGCAAAAGGGATGTTATAACCATCCACACATCCTTAAACTTCATAAGATTCATGTTTCTCAACTCCATGTTCAACTTCATAACATTTAAAAGGATTCATTTGACCAAAACATCTTCAATTGGCCTTAGACCGTTAATGTCTATATAAGGAGTACATAACTTTCTATCATCTTCTGAAGAGAAAATGATGAGGCATAACATTGGCTCCTCAATTTCTCTTTGTTGTTTATAAAATATACTTGGTGAATTTGCCTTTTCTTAAAGGTGGAATTGTTTCCTCTTATAACTCCTTTGACTATCAAATCAACCATCCTTACATGTTGCCTGTTGTTCGGCCTCATGTCCCTATGCGCCTCTTTTTGTTAGAGCTCATGCCTACCTTCTTCTAGAACTATTAAGCTTTCCTTATTAGGCTAATCTCTCAATCTCGTTTTACAAATTAATGCACTTTTTCTTATCGGACCCATTATCCTTATGGAAACTTCAATATCTATCCTTATTCTTGGTTGTTGAACTCTTAAATGGATGAAGATAAAGGATACTTTCTTATGTTTTCTTGATTTACTGGAGGACTCCACTCCTGCTTGTCACGAATGGTGTATAGTATCGAGCTAAGCTACCACTTGAGTTATTAAGGCCTGAATGAGAGTTACCTTGTTTGGCTCAGCTTTGATCATTTTTGTTGTCACCTCATCCTTTCTTTTTTTTTTTTCCTATATAGACCATAAGAGTAGGTTCGCAAGTTGTCATCCAAACAAATGAACCTATTGTTTCTTTCCATCAACTCAAAAAAGTTTTTTAAGGGATCAATGCTGAGGGAATCAAAGAACCCTCAATTTTTGTAGTTTCTAATCATAGCATCAATAATAACCTCATGATTAAGACTGTTAATTTGCAGGGCCACCTTATTAAACTTGGCCAGGTAATCTTTTAATGATTCCCCTTCTTCCCTATCAACTTTATGCAAACCAAAGTAGATTTTTACCTAAGGAATGGCTTAGAGAGTTGAGCAAAACTATGAATGGAGTTGTGGGCTAGGTCCTGGTACTAATAACGCGCTACTCCTTCCAAGATGGTGGGGAATATTATGCATAGTAAAGTATCGAAGCAGTTATAAAGCTCTAGTTTAGACTTAAACTTATGGATGTGGCTTCTAGGGCTAGTTGTCCCATTATAGTTGTTAAATAAAGGACAACTTGAACTTATGGGGCACTAGCTCAATCTTCACCTTTATGGCGAGAAGGTTATGATCATAAGAGTAGTAGTCAAGAGCGAAGTGTTTCTTACCATGTGTTTGTTTGACTGCTTCCATAATCTTCTTTTATAGGGCTTCATCATCCCAGTACATGCTCTTTGTATGCACAACTTGGCTTTTAATTGGTCTGTACAAGGATTTTTTTGATGTCATTACATGTTTTTGAGTATCGAGTTCTCCGTTCCTCTTGGGCTTGGTCCTCTACTATTTGTCCTTACTCGAAGGTACAAGTGGTGACCTCTACTACTCAGTAAGGAGGGTTGATTGGGTGAGTAAGGGATGCTAGGTAAGTAAAAGTTGTTTGTTCTATAGAAGCACTTGCTCTACTCTTCTCAAACTTGTTATGAACTCTATATAGGCAACTACAAGCTGAGCAGTAGCCTGAGGGTCTTGAATCAATGTTCCTATGACATTGGGAGCTTGGTTTACCTGTATCATTGGGAGAGTAAGGTTTGTGGGATCTATCATGGGTGTGTTTTCTAAGATGGACTTATTTTAGATTTGCAAGGTTGTTGGATCATTGGAAGAGACCATAACTGAAGGTTTAAAAGGTCTTTTGCAACAAGTCTACGCTTTATGCACTAATGATGTTGTGAAACTTTCCACAATAATTGGTTCAGCTAGGTCTTATGGGATTAGGATGGTTGGCTCGGGTATTCTTGTTATGGTTTATGCAAGACAACAATGTTTAGAGGGGAGTCCGACCAATTGCTAGAAATCCACGTTGATACTTGAGTTAGGTATATGTTGGAAAGGTGACCTAGATGATTATAAAGTATGAGAAATACATAGTGAGGTTTTTTATATATTGGTTGGAATGACTTATTTCCTTGTCATAGTAGGACTTTGGATTCTTTCCTATTTATGAATATTGTCTTATGATGAGGATTAACTTCCTAATAAGAACTTAATACTTCGTGTTTAGGATGAGTCATTGGCCGAGTGTCCATATATAGGTCGAATTATGCTAGCATGTAGATTCACAGGCCCTACTTTGGGCCGAGTTGATCTTACTATCCCAATAGAGCTAAATAGGAGCTTGTACGCAGTGCAATTTGACTCATATTTACTTGAGTAGTATCAATCATAATTATCGTACTTTGTATTAATATGATAATTATTGTCACTACAATCACTATTACTATTCTTTTAAAATTAAATAATTTGGTATTTAATAAATTCAATAATAATTAAACCTATTAAAATTTTAATTTTAAATTTGTTAATATTAAAATTATTTCCGTCATAATTTTTTTAAGGCTTCAGCAATACGGTCACGTGCCCCAAAGAGAAACATCTATTGCCCGGTGTGTCATATTATTTTCGTCCTGTCCGAGATTCTATTCGACAACTCTGACACATTTCGATTCCCGAGAAAACGAAATTCCTCGATTTGATTCCCTGACAATCTCGAAAGATGGAATCCAACAAATTGGCAGCTCTGCTTTCTTCTCTTGTCTCTCAACTTCTTCTCCTCCCACTCATCTTCCCTTCCTCCACTCTCCTCTCTCTTGCCCCAGATTCCTACGATTCCAGTTCCAGTAAGTTCAATTTCAATTCCAACTCCTACCCTTACTTTTTCCCTCTCATCAATTATCTGCTCTCCTCGCAAGAAATCGCCGCCGCTTCTCTTTCTCCCCTCACTATTTCCAGGAAAAGGAAGAGAACCCATTTTCGAGAACTGGATTCTGAGTCTACCCTTGAAGACAGAGGCCACAAACACGCACCACGACTCAGTGAGTTGGACCGAGTCGTTCACAGCCCTGACTCGTTCAAACAATTCTTCAAAATGAGAACTTCAACGTTTGAATGGCTTTCTGGCTTGCTTGAACCATTGCTAGAATGCCGTGACCCAATTGGGTCACCGCTGAATCTCTCTGCGGAACTCCGCCTGGGTATCGGCCTGTTTAGATTAACCACAGGGTCAAATTACTCTGATATCGCTGACCGATTTGGGGTTACTGAGTCTGTGTCTCGGTTTTGCGCTAAGCAATTGTGCCGTGTTTTATGCACCAATTTTCGCTTCTGGGTTAAATTTCCTTCTATTACTGAGCTCCAGTCGGTTTCAAAAAATTTCGAAACGCTTACTGGATTGCCAAATTGTTGTGGCGTAATACATTGTGCAAGATTCGAGCTTGTTGGAAAAGCTAATAAAGAAATGGCTTCAAACGGCAATCAACTTGATGATAGCATGGCTGTTCAAGTCGTTGTGGATTCATCTTCAAAAATTTTGAGTATTGTGGCTGGATTTCGAGGCGATAAGGGTGATTCTATGATACTAAAATCGTCGACTTTGTATAAGGATATTGGAGGAGGCAGGCTATTGAATCCGCATCCGATTATTGTGAACGGAGTGGCCATAAATCAGTACTTAATTGGAGGGGTCGGATATCCTTTACTTCCTTGGCTAATGGTACCATTTGTTGATGCTGTGCCAGGATCATATGAAGAGAAATTCAATGTGTCAAATAACTTAATGCGTGTTTCTGCAGTTAGAACCATCGCCAGCTTGAAGAATTGGGGTGTTTTGGGTAAACCAATTGAAGAGGAATTTAAGACTGCTGTTGCTTTTACTGGGGCATGCTCGATTCTTCATAATGCTTTACTAATGAGGGAGGATGATTCTGCATTAGCTGATGTGGGAGATTATTCTCTATATGATCAAGGTTCTGAGAATTACGCAGATAGTGAAATAGAGCAGAGTTGTATTGAAAGGAAAGCTTCTGATATAAGACTTGCATTGGCTAATAGAGTGACGGAATTTCATAAATCTTGAGGATATCTACTTTGTGCTGTTGCAATGCAATGGATCAATTCAACATTTTTGAGATAGGTAATGGAGGATTCTTTTCATGATAATAATAGAGTTCACCGAAACAATGCCTGTGTTAATGGGATTTTCTTTCCTTTATGTAACAACTAGTCTAAAGATTTGTGGAAGTCATCAACTTGATCAAATAGACAAAGGGAAATTTAATAGATTGTTTCAGTTGAGAATTGTAGATGTCATTTGCAGCATAGTATTAGTTATGGGCTAATTAATTGGCATCACTGTTGGATTCTTTTTATGTGAGGCATTTGATTAATGAAGAATCGCTGATTATTTTATGATCTTGTTCGGGCCAATGCTTCAATAGAAGTGTATATCAATGTCTTAACTTTTTTATGATTGGGTGCTGGTAACATAAATGTCTTGATAAAGCTACTGATATTGAAAAACTTGTATAATAATGATGCCCCAGGTTTTTGTGCCATGAAAAAGGACAGGATGTCCTATTTAGATAGAAAGAGACAGGCATTGTCATCCAAGTGCTTTCAGTTGTAGTAAAAATTTCTATTTCCAACAGAATTGATGATTTTGTCGGTCACTTCGGTTATCATTTTCTGAAGCATATTGTAAAAATTTCTAGTACCACTCTGACAAAACAAAATAAACAGTTTTGTACCTATCAGAGACTCAAGAGCAGAACAACTATGAACCAAAGAACTCAGCAACAGCATCGACATCTCTATATTCTTTGATAAGTTATATAACCAGAAGCACACATTTAGAATTCCACAACTACTGCAACACAGTTTCTCATTCCTAATTAAAGTTGATCCAAGGTTTCAGATACCAGAGAAGGTGAAACATTGTACATGATAACCAACTTGCCTGAGCACAATGCTCCTAATCCACATCGTGAATCTAAGTGATCTTAAGCGAGCTCATACTTAAGGTGAGAACATTAATATGTCACACAATTTAAACTTTATATAATTCTTTTAATGAGCAGATATTGGGTTTTAATTCTATGTTGGCCAGCTATCGCCATAAGCTTTCTTTTTTTGTGTTGAACCTTAGAAAAAGCAGTTCACAGTTGCATAGCTTTTCTATAAACTCTGTTTTTGTATTTATTTCTAGCTGTTAGTCAACTATGATCGATTTGGAATATTTCAATGTAGGTTAAAGCATCAGGATCTGTTTACATTGAGTTATCGAACTTCTATTTTTTCTTACATTCATATCTTATTTAACAGCTCTACTAAATTGATGGATGAAATGCCAATTAAGTTTGCATAAAGACTAAACTAATCCTCAAACTATGCTAAATGGTCCTAGTAAATTTTTGGGTCACGACCGGCCCATGTTGGAAGCTCAACTCATTTGGATTAAATGAACTACCAAAGGCAAATATTAATCCAAATAAAACTATCCACTAAGGGAAGTTAATCTTATTGTGAACAGAAATTTCACGAACGAAAAAAATAGAAGACTTTCTGCTCTAGCAGAACAACAACATAATACTCTATGATTTGACAATATTGAATTAGGATGTGAACAAATGTATCTTTCAGTGTGATTTTTTCTCGATCAGTAAAGCAAGCATTATATTGATTTTTGTTGCACTACAACTAGTACAGTATGATTTATTTGTTGTTATTATTAATTAATATCAATTAATTTCCTCATTGATATCAAAGCCTTCCTACTTATGTTCTGATTGAATGTAAGAAATTTGCATAACCTATTTTCTTTTACAAATGACATTTATTTTGTTTCATTCAATTCCTTCAATTTGTGATTACCATTGATATAAATGGAATTAGACTATGATTTTAAACATGAACAAAGTTTTAATATCTAGTCGTATTTATCTAAAATTATAGCACCATATTCTTTGTGTTTTGTAAGAAATCGAAAATTGAATTTTTTGCAATTGTAAATTTGTTGAATTTCTGCAGAAAATATGGTCATTTTTTATCTGATTTGTTAGTATAATTTCATCTTAGGTTTTACAAGCTTTCTAAACAGTATATTGCTTGCATCAATCTGAGTTCTATAGACTAAGTTGTTGCATTTTGAAATTTATTAGACTTAATTGAATGTAAAGAGAAAGTATAAGGACTGTCTAGATGAGCAAGATGATGAACAATATCATTTTGACATTTTCAGTCTTACCTCATTATATTGTTTGTACAAACACACTAATAAAGAAATTTATAGGTAAAAATAATGTGATTAATAAATAAAGAGATCCCAAAAACATTGGACCAAACAAAAAATCATGATTGAAAAAGCCGCCTAAGGCTACGTATGTAAGTCATGCATCACTAACAACGCATGGCCTAAGAGGCACGTGACTTGAGATGTCATTTTTGCCAAACAACATGCAATTTTTCATAAATGACACGTTGTTTACTTCAGTTAAAAAAAAAAAGATTAGTACTTTTCATAGGTGTGTAGGGGCATTTTTTACCTTTTTTTTTTTTTCTAAATTCATATTTATTGTATCATCTTAATTTTTAAGATACGAAAATTAATTTTAATATATAATAATTAATTTTTTTATGAATATATGTGTTAAAATTGAACAAAAATTCATAAAAATTATTTGTGAGACTCTGAAAATTTAAAGATAAATCTTCAATCATTAAAATAATACTATTTCTCCATCCTTCTAATAACATTATAATGATATATTTATAATAATTCATTATTTATATTGTAATTATATTTATAATTTATCAATAATTGTATAATATAATTGTATATCATAATTATATTTATAAAATTATATTATATTTATATGTTTATAATATATAAATCTATTATATATATATATATATATATATATATATATATATATATATAATTTAATTATAATTAGCTAAAATTTTTTTAAGTATGGAGTAGAGTTCAAAATTTGTTATTATATTTTAATAATTTTGTAATAATATAAGAGATAAATCGGTAAGGAAGAAATTATGATAAAAAAATAAAATTCTCAAAGGAAATTAACTCAATACTTTTAATTATTTTTCATTAAATAATATATTTAATTGACCAAAATTAAAAGATTGAGCATAAAATAATACTTAATTTTTTTCATGAGCAAGGATTTTTTTTTTTTAAAGGTATGAAGTAGAATTCAAATTATTTTCTTATATGTTTATTTTTTTTTTTAAGAATAATATAAAGATAAAAGAAATTATGATAAAATAAAATTCTCAAAAAATGGATTAAATCAATAATTTTAATTATTTTTATAAAAAATAAGTTTAATTAAGAGCATAAACTAATAGTTAGTTTTATTCATGTTTAAAACTAAGATTTTTTTTTGAAATACGAAGCAAAATTTGAAATTATTTATTATATTTATTTTTTAGAATAATATATGATACAAATTTGGAAATGAAGAAATTATAATAAAATAAAATTTTTAAAGTGAATCAACTCAATACTTTTAATTATTTTTAAATAAAAATAAACTTAATTGAATCAAAATCAAAAGATTGGATATGAAATAATAGTTAATTTTATTAATGATTGGAGTCAAGATTTTTTTAAGTACAAAATGAAACTCAAATTTTTTTTTTTTTACATTTTTATGATGATAAAAGAGATTAATTTAGTGAGAAAGAAATTATAATAAAATAAAATTCTTAAAAAATAGATTAACTCAATACTTTTAATTATTTTCATAAAAAAATTTAATTGAAATTAAAAGATTAGATGTGAAGTAATAGTTAATTTGATTAATGATTAGATTTTTTTAAAAAAGTTGGGGGACTAATTAGTATTTAGGCCCCATTTAGGTGAGTTTTTCTTTTCACGTGCACTTAACGTGAGTGATATTACTCTTTTACAAAACTGTTAAATAAGATGAGGATGTAGGAAACATAAAAGTTAGAGGACTCAATATATACTGATAAAAGTTAAAGAGTTAATAGCTTATTTCATATAAATTTAGGGACCTCTTGATGCTTTTAGCTTTTTAATATATGCAATTTTACTTTTACCACATCAAGAAACTTGTGTGCAATTCAAAAACTTCATGAAAAAATGGCTTTAATTGTTACTAACCAAAACTTCTAATTGAATCAACTATATCATAATTTAACTAATAGGTTTCAATCGTATCTAAAATTAAAATTAGAATTCAACAAATATATAATTGGAGTATATTGATTCTTATATTTTTTCAATTAGTTCAATCAGTTCAAAAATTAAATTTAGAGATTAATTAATGTCATACTTTCATTTTTTATAATCCATTTTTACTTAATTAAATTTAATGTCCACTGTACATGATAAAGATTAAATTAATATTTAAATTTAAAATTTAAAATTTATAAATTTAATTTATAAAATTCCTCAATCTCTCTTTTTTTTTAAAAATTCCTATCAATCTTCTTTAAAAAAATTAATTTTAGATTTTAAAAAATAAATTATTTAAATATGTTAAAATGAAAATTCTAAGAAATATTAAAAGAACTGATTACATGATAGGAACATGAACATTCTCAAAACAATATATTTGAAATAAAAATTAATAAGTTATTAGTCTATTATCCAAACATATGATGATAAAATTTATAATTTCAAAACGTGAAGATAATATTTTATTTTAATGTAAAATTAATAATTTATAATCTAAAATAAAAATAAAATTTTGACATTTTGTGTGAAAATTATTTAAATTGAGCAGGAAATAAAAGTATTATCTTACTGAGATTTAAACTTAATTTATGATCAAATTAAACAAATTGAAAAAATTAAAGAGTTAATTGAGTCCAAATATGCATTTTATTAAATTTTGATTTTGATTTAGAGTATAAATGAAATCAATTAGTAAAATTAAATATAATTGGCTCAATCAAAAATTGTATGTATAATTTAAAATTCATAAAATGATTTTGAGTTTTTGGATTATCAAACATTATTATAACTATTATGTTTGCAATTCTTAAAGCTTAGGCTCATGGCTATGTATATTCCTTCACAATTTTTGTTTTGCTTATGAATATTATGAAACTGCTCAGCTCAAAATGTATTTTTTAAAAAAATTTATGATCACTAACACATGTTTGGTATTACTATGATTCTCTATTTTCTACTTTTCTTTCAAATTATAAAAAATTAACTATTAGTAAAATAGTTTAAAAACACTATATTTTGATTGTTTTCATATTTATTAAGAAATATTTTATAAAAAAAAATATAAATTCTAATTTTCAAATCTTTTTTTTTATTTTTTAAAAATGATAACAAATGCACTTTACAACCATTAGATAAATTTGTTATTAGATCATTAAAAACAAACTGTAAGGCAGTTGCACTTACATTACTATGCCTCTACCAATAATTGTAGTATGAGTTGAGCGAGTGACAATGATCTCACCATCATGAAATTATAAGATTTCTCTCTCTCTATTCATAGAAGTACTAAATTTTTATTTTATTATTGTCAAAACTTAATTTAGCCAAATATAATGATATTGTTGAACTATCTAATAAAAGGGCTGAATTAGCCATTAAAGAAGTGAGAGAATAAGAGAAAAATTAACCCTAAGTGTGAGCGCCTCGATTTCATGATTATGTTCGAACGAGTGGAATTTTGCTTGTGACTCCTAATCTTTTATCGACCATTATGGGGGGAGGGGGGGTCGAGATTATAATAGTCATATATTGGTACATCCCCAACATGTGGCCCATGCTTAGAGTCATCAAAGGATCATTTAGGAAGGTCTTACAATGTTTGAAGCCATTATAGAAATTATATAGTCAATAGGAGACCAAGATAGGATAATACTTTGGTACCATCCTTCTCACGAGTTTTGAAGCCGTTATAGAGAATTGGATAGTCAATAGGAGACCAATACAGGATAATACTTAGGTACCATTCTTTGATATAAATGGAGTCACCACTCCAGTTTGGGCTAGACAAAATTTCAAGTGAAGATGGATTTTAAGTACCATTAGTTAATTAAAAGACTCAATCCATCTGTAACCCATTAGAGATCTAGTTTAGAAATTAGATATAGTGTAGGAAAGAGGTTAGACACTCATAAATTGTCTCTATTTAAGGATCCACCTTTCAAACATCTTTCATTCACAATTATAATCTTGGTCGAATTATTAATTAGCTCATTAATGGTTCAAACATTCATCTAGCGAGTCCTAAATCAAGCTTATCATCAATCTATTACGAGCATTCACTATAGTGAGGAGGGTACATATATGATCTCAAATAGGGTAAGCATGCATCAACATAAACATTTGTGCAATATGTAAATAACATGCATCCCAACCTTTCAAGTGAAGCACATGTTAGTACCAAACCATAATAAGGACAATGGTCTAAACGACCCTAAGATCTCATGAAACCAACAATCAAGGCAAGGATTTTCCATCATACCAAAAGAGACAAGTAAACCTACCACAACACACTCATGCATTATGATCATGTCAAAATCTAAGTTAGGAGACCTAAACATGTATTTATGTGCATCATTTATACACTCTTATATATTAAAGTAGACAATAATTTTTTTGTAACGGTTATAAAACCATTACTTAGGAGGTGTATAACAATGGTTTTAACAACGATTTTAAACTACTACAATCATAGTTAGCTTGTTATCTTTAACTTATTCAAGTTGTTACATATATATCTCAATATCAAAAGTTTTGATAAACTTCTATAAATAAATTCTATATGCAACAGTTTTGAACAGTTGCTTAAACTGTATATTTTAAATAATAAAAAATCACCAGGTAAATAATTTTATTTGCTGTTAAGTTATTTTCCTAATGAGTTCTCTCTTTATCTCCCTTTTCCACTCCTTCAAATCAATTTGAGAAAACCTAAAGTGTGTTCATGAGTTCCTTTTTTCTTTTTCTCATGATTTGGCATCTATTTCGTTCATCACATCTAT
>CATIWR010371616.1:0-51287 GCA_949677035.1 Omphalea diandra
ATTATATTAATTTATAATTATTTTATATTTTAATTATATTATATCATTATGGTTATATAATTTATGTTATTATATATAATTATATAGAAATATTTTTTATAATTTATATTATTACATTATTATATTAAATTATATTAAATTATATATTAATATAATTTTATTTTAATATAATATTAAATATTATATTATATTAATTTATGTTTAATATTATTAAATAGAGTTTTTTTTGTTCTTCATTTCTTACAAGGTATAGTTTGATTAGTTTAAATATACAGGTTTATTTGTTTTAAATTGTAGTTTCATTTTTACAAACCATAGATTCATTGTCATATGAATTTTATATTCATTATCAGTAAACTGTATATTTATTTTTTGTAAATTGTAGGTTCATTTTTTATAAGCTGTATATTCATTTTGATATAAATTTTAAATTCATTATCAATAAACTGTAGATTCATTTTTTGTAAACTGTAAATTCATCTTTTATAAACTGCAGGTTCATTTAAAATAAAATGTTGATCCATTATCAATAAACCGTAGGTTTATGTTTTGTAAACCGTAGTTTCATTTTTTGTAAATTGCCGGTTCATTTTTTGCAAATTGTAAGTTTATTTTTAAAAGTTAAATATTTTAATATTTTTAATTTTTTTTGTAATATTAAAACTAATAAACCTACAGTTTATACCAATTTTTTTGTAAAAAAAATAAGTTTATTTTTCTAAACATATGAAATAATAATAATAATAATGTCAATGTAATTAAAATTAAAAAAAGAGATATATAAAAGTACAAATATATATATATATATATATATATATATATATATATAAAGTAAAAAAAAAAAGTTTGTTAAAAAAATAAACAAAGCAGTAATATTTAAAGTAAAAAAGAAACAAAACAGATTACGGAAGAGGTAAACTCTTCTGTATTTATTACTACACGTGTTTTAGACCTCTGGACTATAAAACATTGTGGACATGGATTCATAATATAATTTGCTTCTATAAATAGAATTCAATTATAGAGACATGAGATTTTGCCTAATATCTTTGAAAATTTTCATATTATGGAGAGAGTTTACATCAGAGAAATTTATATATGTTCGGGTTATAGATTGCATCTGATATCTCTTACTCTATTCTTTATATATTCTTATTTGGACCAGATACTAGTTTGAAAATTGTACATGATATTTGCAATCTCCGTATTATAATAAATTATCAATTGTCTTGAGTCTTGTAGATGTAACTCGATAAAGGTAAATTACATAAATTATGATATTTTTATGCTTGTTCATAAATTAATTTCACTATATCAAGCAAAGTTTTCTCTCTTTCATTGATACTAATAATAGTTTTCTATGTTATCTTTTTATTCATATTTGTTATTATTACTATTATTATAAAATAAAAGTAAATGAAATACAAACTTTCGAATTAGTTTTTTTAGTTATTGAAGTTAAAATATCAAACATAATTCTTTCTTTCTTTTTTGAACTTGTACAATTATAGAAAATTAGATGTAGAAAATCTTAAAATTTTCTATCTAGGAGAGAGAGAAGATATTCTTTTATTATCTTCTCATTTTCATTAAGTTACCTGTATTATATAAGTTAATGTACTAATGGTCCTTTCATTTCTTTTAGTTATAACAATAGAAGCACTATTTTCTTGTTTTCCTGGATTCTGTAATTTTAGAAATTTAGTTATAAGAAAACTTTTCCAGAGGTAGATGAAGAGGATAACAGAAAAGATATAATCTTATTCCTTGATTCTAAGAGAAGCCTCCTCCTCTCCTATTTATACACAAACACATGAGAAAAAGAAAGAAAAGAAGAAGGAATTTGGTTACCAACGGCAACCAATATTATAAACATATTACAACACCTACTATATTTAATTGTATTAAAGATATGTTCGCCATTATAAGCTGATTTGTCTTGACTGAGATTTCCATATTGTTGCAAGCTATGATTGACATGATTTGAATTTCCATTTTGACCTTCTTCACCCTTTTTCAAGTTGGAGGGAATCATCAAATGAACTCCAAGCTTGTCCCATAAATTCTGAAATGGAAATTTGGCTAACGGTTTTGTGAAGATATCAACTATCTATTGGGAGGATTGAATAGATCGAGTAACTAGATTTCCAAGAGCTACCTTCTCCCTAACAAAATGGTAATCAATGGCTATATGCTTAGATCGAGGATGAAAGACCGGGTTAACTGTCATGTATAAGGCACTTAAATTATCCGAGAACAGTTGAGGTGGCTGATGAAGTCGAATCCCAATATCTTTAAGACGGAAGGTTATCCATGTTAGCTCAGTTGTGGCAACGACATTGGCCTTATATTTCGCTTCGAAACTCGATCTTGAGACAGTGGGTTGTTTTTCAGAAGACCATGATATACAGTTGTTGCCAAGATAAATGCAATAACCAAATGCACTTCTCCTTATTGTAGGGCACCCTGCCTAATCTGCGTCACAGAAGCCATAAAGATTGAATGAACTTTGTTGAGCAAAACGAAGACCAAAGTTTTTTGTTCCTTTCACATACCACATAAAATGCTTGACTGTTTTATAGTCACCAACAATTGGTTGTTGAAACTTTTGACAAACTTTGTGGACGACATGTACAATATCAAGTCGCTTATGTGTGAGGTACAAGAGGGCGCCAACTAGACTTTGATAGTTCTTGGCATTGAAGCTTGCATTATCTGTCTGTAGATTGCATTTTTAATGCCATGGGAGTGTCAAAATGTGAGCTCGTCTCCAATCCAATTATAATCACCGAGTCCTTTGCGTATTTGCCTTGAGAAAGTGTAAGACCAGTATTTGTGTATTGAACATCAAAGCCCAACAAGTAATGGAGGCGTCCTAGATCTTTGATCGCAAACTCTCTTCCTAATGTAGTGATCAATTATTGAATGAGTTGATCATTATTCCCTGTTAACATAATGTCGTCAACGTAATTAGCATGAAAATAACAATAGATTCAGTACGAAATATAAAAAGCGAAGAATTAGCATTGCTACATATAAAGCCAAAATGAATCAAAAATTTTGATAATCGATCAAACCAAGCTCTAAGGGCTTGTTTGAGCCCATAAATGGATTTATGTAATTTGCACACAAAATGAGGTAAGTGTGTATCCTTAAAGCCCAACGGTTGTTCCATGAAAACCGTTTCATTAAGTTGTCCATGTAGAAAAGCATTACTGACGTCGAGCTGCCTTAATATCTATTTAGAAGAGACGACAATAACAAGTCGAATTATGGAAACTTTGATAACAGGACTGGAAGTTTCATTATAATCAATTCCTTGAACTTCAGTGCAGCCTTGTACTGATCCAAGGTGCCATCATTTTTTAGTTTTGTTTTGAATATCCATTTGCATCCGATGACATTGGTGTGTAGAGTTCTTGGTACAAGAGACCAAGTTTTATTCGAGTGAAGTGCCAAGAATTCCTCTTTCATGGCATTGTGTCAGTGAGGAATAGAGAAAGCTTATTTCAATGTTGCTGGTTCTTTCATGTTAACAGTGTGAGTGAGAGCTGTAGGTTGCCTTTATTCTCTTATTCTCTGTGTTTCGAGAGCTAGCTGAGGATACTACAGTTCAGGAATTTGAGATAGTTGATGCCTTGTTATCATTCTACGTCCTTGATTACCCATTGCACCTATAGAAGGAATGTTTAAATCAATAATTAAATTATTAGATATATCTCTAAAATCATTAGGAATAAATGAAGAGTCAGGACGTGTATTCGACTGATTTGATTCAGCATCATTGAGATCTATTGTAGGTGCCACGAAATCCATTGTTGAACTATTTGCTTGAGTATTTTCTGTCGTAGGTAATTCTTGAGCAACTTCTCCATCATTGGACTGCGGTGTAATAGGAGATAACACATCCTCAAAGTTAATTTAGTTGAAGATTGTGGCTTCTTCGGTTTATCATTGTTGACTTTGAAAGTCATGTCATGCTTCCCGATCGGCATAAGAAACCAGTTCAAGAGTGGAGGTTATAATTTCAGTTGAATCTTTGTCAAATGGAAACTTGCTTTTATCGAAAACCACATGTCTTGAGATATAGACACTGATTAGTAGTTGGATCAAGGCACCTATATCCTTTGTGCATTGGGTTGTAGCTGACGAACACACATGGATATGTCTTTTTCGAAAACTTGTCTTTGTCATAGCTCCGAAGGTAAGAAAAACACCTGCATCCAAAGCTTTTTACACTACCATAGCCGGGGTTAGTGCCAAAAAGTTTAAAAACTAGAGTTTCCATTTCTAATTTAGTAGATGCAATCTATTGATTAAGAAAACTTCTGTAAGAAAAGCATCAATCTAGTATTTCATGGGAAGTTTTAATTGGAATAATAGAGTTAAACTGGTCTCAACAATGTCGTAGTTTTTCCTTTTGGCCACACCGTTTTGCTTAGGGGTATTAGGACAAGCAATTTGATGATGGATACCACATTGTTGATGATGTTTCTGAAATTCTTTGGAAATAAATTCACCACCCCCATCACTTTGAAAATTTTTAATTTTTCTAATTTTCAATGAGTTTTTGTAATTTAAGGAAATGTTCAAAGAAATCTGATTTCTTCTTTAAAGGAATTATCCAGGAATATCTTGAAAAATCATCAATGATAATAGCATAATATTTGAAGTTTTGGCAAGAAGAAATACGGGCTGGTCCCCATAAATCACAATGTAATTTCTCAAGAGAATATTTAGTAGTACTCATGGATGGATTGAAAGGAAGCTTGCAACTTTTTCCCATTTGATAATAAGGACAAATGGTTCCTTGTTTTTTCCAGTTCGAAACATGAATTAAATCTTTATTTTGCAAAAACTTCAAAACATTAGCATTGGCATAACCTAAATGTTGATGCCAAATAGTAATACAATCACCATTAGTAACAATTGTAAGAGCAGCATTTCTCAACTCTTCCAAAGCATATAAACCATCTTTCTTGATGCCTTTAGCTATCAAATTTCCGTGTAAATCCTCAATAACAAAATCATTAGCTGAAAACACAATATCGCATGCATTATCTTGAGTTAAATGAGCAATAGATAAAAGATTTTTTCGTTATCTCAGGAACAATAAAAACATTCTTGAGTTTAAGATTTCCATTTTCAGTGTGTATATTGCCTTCACCCACATGCGTAATATCTAAGCTTTCCCCATTACCTACACATAGAGAATCTTTATCGTGATAGTGTACGAGTTTAGAAATTTTACCAGCATTGTTCATGATGTGAGTAGTAGCTCCTGAGTCCACATACAATGTAGGATCATGATCATCTTTTATAGCAAGTGTGGTTAGAACTTGTGGAAGTTCTTCAGGTTTAAACGAATGATCGAACTTGTTCCGACATTTAATAGCAGAGTGATTGTGTTTACCGCAAATTTGACACACTATGATGCCTTCTTTTTGACGGGAAGAATTTGGAGGATGATTTCCTTCAGATTTCTCTTTGTGAGTGTGTTGGCTCAGGCCAGCCGTAGGGACAAAACCTCGGCCTCTTGAATTGAATCATCCTCCATTGCCTCTTCCCCTTCCATGTCTGCCGTAATATGCTTATTCGTAGTTTACTTGATGCCCATTGGTTTCCGCTTCCAATTGCATCATTTGATCATGAGCCTTAAGGGATAGCACAAACTGATTATATAAAGGGTATGGAGGCTTAGTTAACATAGCCATTCGAAAATATTTGTATTTAGGTCCAAGCCCTTCAGCAAGTTGAAAGACTTTGTTAGTCACATCTAGAGGTTTTCAAATGGCAGCAAGGTTATCACAAATACCCTTGAATTTTCGAAGATAGTCATCGAGCGGCATGTTTCCTTTTGTCAAATTCATGAGAGTTTCATTCAAGAGGACCTCCTTTTCTTTTTAGCCAGGCAACAATTTGTCTTCAATTGATTTCCATACTTGATAAGTTGTGCTAGTGTCATCTCGATCAAGCAACACTTCCTCAACAATGTTCCTAATAACCAGATGGTTAAAAGGCCATCATTGTTGAGCCAAGGAATGTAGACTTGATTGATTATTTCTTTGTCACCTGATTTTATTTTCATTGTTGGCTTGCCTTCCTCATCTAGATGGTGATGTATACTGAAGCTGCGAACTAATGAAAGAACTTGAGATTTCTATATGAGAAAGTTTGTTTGATTGAGTTTTGTTGTGACAAGGTTAGAACATAACTGGAAGTTTTGTATAGTGAGCAAGGTTTCATTAGAATCGACCATGGAATCGTAAGTTTGCTTTCTATTCTCTTTTGTGTATTACTCTTATACCATGAAGAGGTTAACAACAAAGATATAATCTCATTTCTTAAGTTTAAGAGAAACGTCCTCCTCTCCTATTTATACACAAACACACGAGAAAAGGAAAGAAAAGAAGAAGGAATTTAGTTACCAACAGTAACCAATATTATAGCCATATTACAACACCTACTATATTTAATTGTATCAAAGATATGTTAGCCGTTGTAAGCTGTTTGTCTTGACTGAGATTTTCATATTGCTACAGGCATGATTGATATGATTTGAATTTCCATTTTGACCTTCTTCAGTAGAGACTTATATGATAATGAAAACTTTCTAAGATTTAGAGCTTGATACGCAATTACACTAAAATTCAGTAGAAAGAGTTTTATCATCTTAATGTTCCTATCCGACTTGAATTTGAATTAATCTCATACTCAAAAGATATGGGATACTAGATGGTTTAATAAAAAGTCTATTTAAAAATTTAAATAATAAGTTTTTTTATTTTAAAAAGTTAAAGTTATAAGTGATTTTACTTGATCCAAAATTCAAAAAATTATTTGAATTTATTTTGATATTTTGACCCGATGATCCAACACGAATTATTTGAACCCTAAAATGGCTCGACTCAAATTTGTTCTAATGTAAAATTAATCTGTCTAAAAAATAATTCAATCTAAAATTGATCTGGCTCAAACTCATCTGATTCGATCAGTTTATTATGTCTATTCTAAATTAATGTCTATTTTTTGTGCAGTTTTTTGGACAATTTTTATTGAAAATAATATATCAAGAATTTATAATAAAAGTTTAAATGAATCTTATGTATAGAATTATAAGTTATAGTTGTAAATTATTATAATTTTACAGAATTAAAAATTTTATAAATGGTTTAATTCTTTAATTTTTAATTTTAACCTTATGCCACCTTGCATGCATCTCAAGGTTTTATTTTGTTTCCTATGTTGAATAGTGCCTGCTTTTGAAACTGAAACATGTCAAAAGCGTTCGTGGGTACAGCAAGAAGCTATACTCACCGCCATACAGTTTGACGTTGATATTTTATGTTTTCTTGATTTAATTTATGTTTTTTTTATAGTTTACTTTTTATATTTATATATTTTTAAAAAACATTTAAAACACAATTCGAAATAGTGATTATATTAAACAACATTTGATTTTAATTTTTAAATATATTATATTATCATTATCTAATTATTTTTCGTAATATTTTTTATTTTTTATATTTATTCGATCAAATCCTATATTTCATTGAGAGAAAAAAAAAAGTCAGGCATAAGTTAAAAAAAAAACTATATTTTTTTATTCATGTAGCATCTAGTTATACAAAATTATGCATTTTGGTTATGCATCCATTCCGTATTAAATGCATGCGTTATAATATATTTTTCTAGCCTCTTTTCTATCTTATAAATTTGCATAACTATATGCATTTGTGGACCTAAAATTTGTAGCGGATACAAACTAATTAATTTATATAATTAATTTTAATTTCAACTATTTTAGATAAATGATTATCATTTATCAGTTAATTGAGACAAATATTTGATTTGTCAAATAACTTTTTGATACATACATTATTAGAATTTCTATACAAATTAACTAATTAAAATAACTAAAATAAAAAATAAAAAATTATTAAAACTATAAAATGAACCATTAGAAATATAAAACTAAAAAATAATTCATATATGTTATCTATTTTAGAAATAAATATTATTTTTAACCACATATTTTCTATAAATATTTTATTTTATTGATATTTTAACTATTTGTAAATTATATATTAAATTATAATCACCACAACATAGATTATCTAACGATATATTTTTTGTTACCTTTGGTTTGTTAATCCACCAGGAAACATTACAATTTTTAGCTTATTTTCTATACATTGATTTGCTTGCATTAATGCACCATGTCTTTATTATGAATCAAACTCATTTGATTTCTTAAACACTTTTAATTAATTTCTATCTATTTATTTATTTGCATGCATTAATAATGCACACCATATCTCTTTATTGTCAATCGAACTCTTAAAACCTTCCAAAATTTTAGAACTTGAGAAAAAAATATTTATAAAAAAAAACAACCATCCAAATGGGAAAGCTAGACAAACTGATTCCGTTTGCTTTTAATCATATATAGACTAGAAACCTTTCTTTTGAAATTGCTATTGATTTGTTATGGTAGAAAATAAGTGGGAGATATATCTCATTGAATCAAGAATGAGTCATGGACTATATATATATATGTGTGTGTGTCTGCGCGCGCGCGCACGCATGTATATATCTTCAATAATATAATGACACATAAATAATTATTTATAACTATTCAATGAATTTATCATTACATTTAATACTCATACTTTCATTAAATACAACCATTACATTCAATATGATTGAATATAAATAAGTCTCAATTCATATGATTTGATAGGATGTACGGTCTAAGAAATGAAATATAAAACCAAAAACATTTCAGTTTAAAGTCAGGTCACGGCACTCTAAGTACTGAAAATTCGATCACCGCTTATTGCAACTTAGGGTGGTCTAGAAGGAGGGAAGAATAGACCACATTGGGAGTTTTGGGACTTGAAGGAGTAAAAGAAGTTCTATAATTACTTATTGGTGGTATCTGATACTATGTTACAATCAGAATACACAAATTACAGTAGACAATACAAAGGTGAAAAAGAAGCACAATTAAAAACATGATGAGATAATGTCGCTTATTCCTTAACAGGTGGCATATCTGTGGATATATTCTAAAATTTGGACACAATACAGATATAAGGAAAATCGTTAAAATTTTATAAATAAAATTAATAAAATGAAAATGAAATAAATTGGAAATGTGAAAGAAAGACCAAAAAATACTTTAGAAAAAAAAAAAAAAGCCAAATTGTTGGGTTTTTTTGTTTGTCATTAAAATAACAGTTTATTTCGTTTACTATACAGTGGATTGTACTAGACCTACCAGGAGCGACCAAGAAGTAGTTGCAGTAAGACAAACAATGTAGGGTAACCCACCAATTTGCATCCAAACTCCAAAGAATCTTCTCTAAGCAATCACCTTATTTTATCTTCTCTATGCTTTTTGCTTGCTATAATATCCTCTCTATCTTCTTCAAGCATGTTATTATAAGGGTCAATCTCTGGATATACTGCTGATATGGAGCAAGCACGGTTCTGGATGTTGACTAAGCGTAAACATAGTACTAGTTTGAGTTCTCATCTTCCCCAACCATCAACTCGCCCGTCACATGATGATTCATGGGAAGAACAAGCGTTTGCAGAGGATGCAGCTGGACGTCTAGGAGGGTGCGTATGGCCTCCAAGATCTTATTCTTGTAGCTTTTGTAGAAGAGAATTCAGGTCTGCTCAAGCTCTAGGAGGTCATATGAATGTCCATAGGAGGGATAGAGCTAGATTAAAGCAGTCTCCAGGGCCCCATAATAATGAAATTCTTCAAGATGATGATGATCATCCAAATCATCAAAATCTGTTTCAATATCCATATACGTCTTTGGGCTTTCAATACCCAACTCAGATTTGTTCTTTGGTCTACAGCCCTAACCCTAATTCTGATCCTGCTGTTCTTGCATCACCATCTTCGCCTTCTAATAAGGTTTCAACTACTCCATCTCAAGGAAATTTCGATGCTCTAAAAAACCTTGTATTCTCCGGTTTACCTTCTTCTACTACTAAACAAGAACGCTGCAAGAGCTTACTTAGATCTTCTGGCCCATCACTGGCTAATAATGCTGCTGCAGACAGATTTCACCACATCTCAGATCCCTGCAGGACCGATGGAGAGAAGAATCCAAGAATTGTAGAATCAGGATGTAGAGCTGAGGTAGATTACGTAAAAAATGATTTGTCGGTGAGCTTAAATTTGGATAGTGGACGAACTTTCCTAACCATAGCAGATGATGATGAGAGGGAAGAGGCTATAGCCTGCAAAAGGAGGAGAACCAGTACATCGCCATTATTACCTTTGTTCATGAAGTCGAAATCTGTTGATACACATCATGTCCAGGCAGAGGTATTTGAAATTAACCCTTGTTCTAGAGAGGAATTGGATCTTGAACTCAGGCTCGGCGATCGGCCTAAGGTAAAGTAGTGGCAGAATTTCATATCCCATGGACATATTTACTGCTGGTGACCTCTTCTTCATTATATTACTTAAATTCCCTCTTTTTCTTGCTTTGAGTTTGATCACTTGTTCTATTTATGAGTGCTTATGAATTCACAAGGTGCATGTAACAAATAACAAGCTAAAAATGATAGAAAATCATGAAAGTTTCTTCTATAATATATATCGAGAAAATTAATACAGCTTGTTTAGTGATTAATTGTTGGTTCCTTCGATCATTACTAGACACATATCCATGCGATCAAGCTAGCTAACAGTGGTGATATCGAAAAATTTCTATGTTGGTCCGATATAATTCATTCTCTTCCTTGCTTTTGTCAAAGTTAAGATTATCTAATGAAATTGATCTTTTCTAATATGCAATCAAAGAAATAGGGTTTCCTTTGCCGTCTTCCATCTAACTTTATTTCTTTTTCTTTTCCCTTCTTTACAAAGAATAGCAGAGAGAATAGGACTTGGGTCTATGGCCAAGCTGAATGATGCATGTACCATTTGGCTAAGGTTGTGGGTGCAATTCATTTTCCTTTTCTTTTAATCTTATTAGCCAATTGATTGAAAAATTCATCTAGGACATCCATGAGATCAAGCCTAGGGCTTGATATAAAAATTCTTTAAAAAAAAAAAAATGCTTGCCTGCCCGCTGGTAGAAGAGCTTTCTTTAAGTTAAGATGGAATATGTCCCTGCTACCTAGCAAGTATCTCTGTGAGAGAGAGAGAGAGAGAGAGATACATATATCAGATCAGTAATGGCAGTTCAATTAGGACCTTGCGGTCATGAAATAATTAGGGGCCAAAAAAAAAAAAAAGAACCAAGTAAAATTGCGTGGAATACCGTGAGCATTATTGCCTATTGAGTATACCTCACTGACATTCCAGCAGAAGCAAAAGCACTAAACTATAATCCACAAAACACGCACAGATTAGTGTCCAAGGCACACACAAAGTCAGATACATCACAACATCGATTCCCTTTTTTCTTGTACTATTATCATCGTCATCAGATCTGTTTGAACAGAAATTTCAATATCTTCCCCACATAAGTCCATTTGCTTGTATTCTCTTCCATCACTTTTCTCTCTCCCTCTAATGTTTATAATCCCTCCAAAATTTGCTACCTACTCCGGGAATCACTCCATTAAGTATTGCATATGATATTATATTATGCCCCTTTTTTAATCACAGGAGAATATTATCGCATCATCATTCATAGCCATTATCTACGCCTTTTTCGTTTCTTCCTCTCAATTCTATAATTAGCATATACATGGGTATAAAATAATCCTCTTGATAATATAACCCTTGTTCCAAAAATAATTAGGCAATAGTATATAACTTATAGCAAAGAAAACCCTAACCCTATGTGCTGTATTTATAAAGGCTGAACAAGAAAAACGTAGGAAGAATGGTATAAAGGCCATTTTCTAATAATGGGAAATTTGATAGAAGATGAGCTTGACTTTAATGGAATTTCAGGGAAACTGATATGAGATGATGCAGAAGGAATTAAAGTCCTATACAACAAATAATTTCCATTAAAGGGTAGGAAGAAAACTGAAGTTGTTTTAAATGAGTTGATTCTTGTGGGTTTCTTCTGTCTTGTACGATAGAAATATAACTGATCAGAAATGGGTGTAGGTAAAAAAAAAAAAAAAATGGTGAGTAGGGGAGGAAACTGGGATTGTTTGCATTGGTTTCTACGGAGTGATACAAATCTGTGTAAGAGAGTTTAAAGTTGATTGGTTGGGGTTTGTCGTGATTAGCGAGGTCTGATAATACACAGCGTAATCTCAAAGAAGTTAAGGAGGCTATGGCAGGAGTGCACATGGGCATGTGATGTCGTTTTTCTGTTTCTTTAATATGGAATTTTAAGTATAAGGGAATGAGAAATTATTCTCTGCTTGCGTTAAAAGAGCATTTTGTTTAATTCCAAATTATAGTTTAAAAGAAAAATTGAAATAAAATTTGTGAGCAAGTGGAGAAGTAAATGTTTATTATTGTTTTGACAACTAAAGGTATATTTTGCACGGGAGGAAGTTCGGCTTCACGAGCTCACTTCGCACTTCACACCGTCTCTCATTCACTGTCTCACAGGCATGCTTACATAAAATCCTTCTTCGTTTGAACCTCAAACTACAGATCTTATTAGTTTTAATTAGAGATGGGCAACGGGTTAAATCAATTTTGAGTCTGATATCTTTAGATTGAGAAGGAGAAGGATTACTTATAATTTTAATTTTTTAAAAATAAAAATATTATTTTATTATTTAAATTGATTTTAGATATTTTTAATAATTTAAGAAACTGTTTAGTTTAATTATTCCTAGTTTATGTTACTGATTACTAATTGTTGATAATTAATTGATATTAACTATTTGGCAAAATTTGCTAGTTGTTATTATTAACGTGCCAAATAAAGAGTAAGGGTATAATTATTTTTATTTTTTATTATAGTAACACAAAACAGAAAATTATATATATATATATATCTTTTGACCCATGAATATGATTATTGTAGTTATTTTCAAGCCCTTATAATATATATATATATATATCTTTTGACCCATGAATATGATTATTGTAGTTATTTTCAAGCCCTTATAAAATATTCTCATTAACATTTATTAAATTTCACACATTTAAATAATTTAATAACATAAAATTAATTTAAAAATAGTAATAAATAAAAAATATATTTTTAATTTAATCTTTTTAATTATATTTCTGTTGAAAAAAATATTATAGCTTATCAAGTAAAGAAAGTAAGATAAATTTAATAGAACAAATATAAAAAATATAATATAGATAAATTTTAAGGGTAATTTTATTATTTGATTTAAAACTATAATGTGAATAATTTATATTTGAAACTTTTGTAAACTATAGCTGTTAAAGTTACAAATAGCTACAAGTGTCTTTATTCTTTTTCATTTACAAACAGTATGGAATTTTTTGAAATTGAAAAGTAAAAAGTACATCAAACAAATATCTTTCAAATCAAGTCAATTTAGATTAATCTATAGATTGAGTTAAGATTAGATGAGATCAAATTGGATCCAAAAATTTTTCAATCATTTGGGATTTGAATTTCTTTTTGGATTGAGTTTGGATCACTTTTTTAAATAGATTTGAATCAAGTTAAAAATTGTGACATCTAATTGTAATATTTGCTTTATGAAACATTAAGATAATACTAATAGAAGTAAGCTTATAGAATAAGAGAATGTCTCTTTCTTTTCTTTTCTTTTTTTTTTTACCATTTTTAGTTTGAATTTTAAATATTATAAAAAAAATTAGGAATTTGTTAGATCTAATAAATAAAGTTTAACAGCCCTTTTTGAATTATAAAAAAATAGGAAGAAAATTTATGTTATTCTTAATTTCTTTCATCATTTTTCTTTTGTGAAACAGCAAAATTATTTGTGGCTAATACTCGCATTACAATTTCTCTCTGTACTCTTAGAAATACAAAGCAATAAATCAAGTACATAGGTAATAATTTTTTGTTCCGAGAAAACAAATCATATTAGAAAAAACAGCCTTTGGCTTGTTCACAAAATCATCTAAACATTGCAGAGAATTTTATTGTCTCTTTTGTTGAGTTTTCTGATCTTTTTTTTTTTTTTAAACATGAGATGAAACCGTTTTGATTTCAGAGAATTTAAAAACGCGTAAGGCTGTTTAGCTTTGATCGTGGGCTGACTACTTTCTCTTTAGCTCCAGTTGTAACTAAATGATGTCATTAAGAAATTGAGAGGAAAAACACTAAATAAATGAAAAAGAGACAAAAGAGTAAAGGACAGTCTAAAAATTTAATTATCAATAAAATCAATGGAAATGAGGACCACTTTTTCGGGAGCCATTCTAAGATTTAAGATACAACCAATTTAGGAATTTGAATTCCGACCTAATGAAGTCATACATTAAATGAATGATATGCTTTTTTTTTTTTTTTTTTTGTAATATTAGAGAGTAAGAAATATATTGATGAAATTTGAACTCTTACCATTAGACTATAATACCAATTCAAAATAATAATGTAATGATACCTAGTAATTTAGAAATTTAAATTTAGGTAAACTTTAGTATACAATTTTTCTTTCTCAATCTTTTACTGATCCCCGTGAAAAATCAATATTTTGAAAAGGTTTTCACAAAGTGTAGTGAATTTTGAACTCCAATTCTATAGGGGGAACAATTCTATACGATTTGTTTGAATTTAGCTGTAGTCTACTATATAAGTTTCGGTGCATCTTTAGTCTATTAGTAGCACTGAATTTATAGTTTTATACTAGTATTCGAATACAGCGAGATGGATGCAATCTACCATTTGAGTTCAGCTATTCCATTATTCAGTAATTTTTTCATTAAGATGCATAACGGCATCTATAGTCTGAACTTTATTATGACTTTAAAACAAAACCAATCAAGCTTATTAAGTTTTGCTAAGGATTTAGTTAACCTAAAGATTTAAGTTTGTTTGGCTCACGAATATTTCATTGTTCTCAAAATAATTCATAAATACTGTCTTAATTTAATGGAATAAGATAAGATTATTTTTCCTTTTAAAAAAAGATAAGCTTATTTCAATCTCACAAATATAAATTTTTTTAAAAAAATTTAAATGCACATCCAATTTTCAATTTCATTCATATAAAGTTTCCTTGACAATAATAATAATTGTCCCAAGATGCCTTAGAAGGGGTACTCTCAACGCAATTTTCACAATTAGTGAATGCAACCTTTTTAACTTCTATGAGTGAGTTGGACTTTGTTGTTGCTAATGAAACACAACCAATCTTCTTCTCTCTTCAAAAGAAAATTCTCAGAAGCACTTAAAGAAGACTTAGTTCAAGCAAGTGAACTTTTAAGCCTCTTTAGAATACTCCTTGAAGCTTTTAGATCACTTGGAGTATGTTTTTCTATCACTTTCAACTTGTTCTTTTTGAATCTTAAGCTTCTGGTTCATACGTAGTGGTAGGACAACAACTAGCTAGTACTCACAATGAAAAAGCCTATTAAACTGTCAATATAGTTATTAGATACTATCAATGGTCGTTGGTGAGATCACATCAATCGTTGAATGACCAACGTCTAGGTGATCTTACTATAATGATCATTAAGTGTCAAGTTGTCATTCTTTTTTACCATCATTGAGTATGCAAATCGCTTGGTTGAATTATAGTCCATATTCATTGTGATCCTTTCAATAGTCGTTAGCTTCAATCTCTTGAGCTTGGCTACATCAACATCATCTATGTGAATTCTTAATGATCGTTGAGGATATTCAATGCCCAGTTGTGATGTTTACCATCATTGAGCCTTTGGCTCTAATAGTTGGACTTCATCAAGATTGAACTTTAACACTTACTGAATCTTGCCCGCGCTAATTACTTTCATTTCAATGCTTGTTGGCACATTCTTTAAGTGTAGTTGAGACTTATAAAAGAATTAAGCAATTTTATTGATATTTTTCAACCATCATTGATGACTCTTCAATGCTTATTGGTATTATCCATTTGCAATATTCACTAAATTTCCAAAATTCTAATTCCTTGCATTTTTATACAACCAAAAATAAACTAACATTATTGTACTAGGTGTAATTTCTAGATGAATTCTACAAAATTAAAACAAAGGGAAAAAGAAATTCCACATCCCCATCTTTTGTTTGTTAAAAGAAACATATGTTGTCTCTATTTATGGCTCTATCAATGGGCATTTTAAGAAATATGGAAAATTGGTCTTTTGCCTTGTGGTTTGACAAATATCTAACGAAATGGATGGAATGTATATTGTGTTTTGGATTCTCTTATGTTGATCATTTTGTTTTCTATCAAGTATACCTGAGAACTTTGTGGTTATTTATGACACGCGCTGCTCAAAAAAAATTACAGCAATTTTGTCCCATGCAAACCAGTCAAAACTCCCACTTCCCAAAAATAAATTAGTCTAAATTTGATAGTATTCCTATCTTTTAAAGATTAAAAAAAAAAAAGCTATAAAGATAGAATATCCTCTGACCATTTATAAGGTTGGGTTTCTCTTCCACATGAATATGGACATTCTTTTGTTCAAAACCCGTCACCTAGCTCCGAGTCTGCAGCACTAATGGTTGTAAATGCAGAAGGAGGAAGGATGGAAAAGTTTAAGAAACCCATTTGGTGCTGGGATACAGAGGAAACAAGAATAGCATATGTGGTGTCACCATAATAATAGATTATTGTAAAGTAAAAGAAGACAATCTTTGATTAGATTAATTTATTTTATTCTACCACTTCTTCCATATAATACGACATGTGCATATATACAAATCAATTCAGCAATAAATGGTTTTTTCTTGAAAAATATTACAAAAACTTATTATATTTTAAGCACTTGATTACTAATTTTGTATTTTATTATTTTTAAAAATGTCCTTGGAAAGCATATTGAAATTCTTTACTCTTTATGTTACATAAAGAACAAATTAGCTAAATTTGAATGAATTTTTTTTCTTTATTTTATAGATGTATGAACTTTATGAGAACATATATATTCATAAATTTGACATCACACTAAATTTAAAAGTTTGACAGTATATTTTTTAATTTTAACTATTTTATGTCGGACCATTAGTTTTTTATGCAAATAGCCATTTTTTAATTATTAATGCTGCTATTTTTATTAATTGGTTCTCTATACTTATTGTAGTATAATGGAAATTTTGGCATCAAGAAGTACATCATCCTCTAAAGTACAATCTACTAATCAAAAACCTTTGGAGCATTCAATTAGACAAAAGAAAGAATGATGTAGCATGGAAATATATTACTGAAGAAGTCAATGATAAAGAAGATATTAATATACACCTTTTGTCAAAAACAAATTGCAGCTGGAGGAATTAATAGAATGAAGCAACATCTAACCGAAGCAAGAGGAAATGTTGATGCATATAAAAACGTTTCGAGAGATATGAGATATCCAATCAAATTGTCATTAGATGATAATGTTTAAAAAGATAATGAGAAAAAAGGGTTCTTTTCTCATGTAAATCTATATGGAAAAAATGTTCATGAATTTGAAGGTGATGATATTGAAGATAATCCTTCAGAGGTTGTTATGGTATCAAAAGGGAAAAGAAAAGCCAATTCTAGAATATATTCTTATTTTGAAAGAGGGGTTAGTGATCCTTCTCTATGGGGAACTAAAGCATGCTTGCAAAGTAAGGAAAAATGGCATGATACTGATATGACAATTGTTTTATGATTTTATGATGCTTGTATCATTATGAATGCTGTCAATTTTCATTTTTTTCCAATAATGATAAACAAGGTAGCAAGTATGGGTCATGGATACAAGGGTCCTTATCATGCTTTGCATGTCAATCTATTGAATGATGCCAAGCTATAAGTGAAGTTACTTGTTGATTTTTATTGAAGCACTTGGGCTAAAATAGATTGCACCATAATGGGAGATCGATGGACAAACTCTAAACAAAGGCCTTTGATAAATTTTTTGGCGTATTGCCATACAAAGACTTTGTGCAATTTATTTACTAAGATTTTAAATAGCTTGGTCTTGAAAATGTTATTCATTTAGTGATGGATAATGGAGCAAATTATAAGGCTATAGGTGGTATGCTTACAAATAGGTTTCTGCATATCAATTGGTCACCATGTGTCATTCATTAAATTAATTTAATCATGAAGGATATGGTAAAAATACCTATAGCATAATCTATGGCAATTTTGGCATCCATGGTGATTTTTTTTTTTTATAATCATAAGTGGACTTTGAATTGGTTGAGGAAAAAGATCTAGTTGGAGGGAAATTATTCACCTTGGAACTACTCATTTGCCACCAACTTTATTTCATTGAAGAGTCTACATGATCACTAGGATGATTTGCAAGCTTTAGTTGTCAATGGAGATTTCAAGAAGTTCTTGAAAATGCAAAGAGGTAGAAAAGTTAAGTAAATTGTTCTAGATGAAAACTTTAGAATAACTGCTTGATTATTGTGTGAATTATGACTCTATTAATATGTTTGTTATGCATTTGTGATTTTGATGAGAAGCTCATGTACTAAAAGAAGTGTTATACCTGAGTTTGAATTAACTGCCATAACTCCTTCTACTTTAGATTGAATCACTTGACCATTACAATGCTTTACTCTAATTTTAATTAAAGAATCCAAAGCAGAAAACATACTAGGATTTGTTGCCATTTGAGTAGTATACCCACTATCTCTACAAACCAACTAGTTGTGTTGTTTGTTAAGGAAGAGAAAAGAAAGTCCATAAACAAATGTTTCTTAGTTTGCTAACTTTGATTTTCAACTGAATTTTGTTGAGAAGGTTGTTGCTACTATTGCTACTCCATAAATTGCTTTATTATACAATTTTTTCATTACAGCCAAGGTTTTTAATACAGCATTGATAGACTGGTTTACCTTTTTGCCAGTAATCCTTCTCAAGAAGGTTTGTTTTCTTCCAAATTGTGCATAAAGGAAACTTCCCCCTTTTCTTATCTCTTTAGCCTTTTCAACTATCTTATTCTTTCTATTATCATTTGACGCTTTTGCTTAACATGAAATGTAGCTTCACCAATAACTTCACTTGTCATGAAGGATCTTTGCTAATGAGACTAAAGTTGCTCAATAATTCAATAACTGTAAGAGTTTTTAAGTCACATGACTCTTCAATTGCTGAAATCTTTAGACTTAAACTTTTCAAGAAGATTTATGAAAATCTTCCCTACAACCTTGTTATCAAGAAAATCATTATCGCGAAGCCTGATTTGATGGATAATTTTTGACAACTTAGAGGAGAATTGCTTCACACTTTCATCTTCTCTCATGTTCAACATATAACTTTCTCTTTTGAGAGTGAGGAACTTGATTGATTTCACCCTATCACTTCCTTGAAACTCATTATATGTCCTATGCCTCTTTAGTTGTATCAACACCTAATATCCTTAGCAATGTAGTGTTAGAAATAGCCTAATGAAGAAAGGTTAAAGCCATAAACTTCTTGGTGCACTCATCTTTATTATATTTAATTTGTGCGATCATTGGATTTTCAAGTAAGGAAGCTGGTTCTTTCCCTTTATCAACAACCCCCTAATGATTGTGAGCTTTCAAGAAAGCTATCAATTTGAAAGCCCAAAAATCATAATTCTCACCATTGAAAATAGGAAAGGATAAAGAATAGATGCTAATAGACATTGAGACTGAAAATAAACTTAGCCAAAAAACTAAAAAAGAATGATCTTCACTTCAAGGAAATAAAAGGAACACTGACCCTCAAGAATAGAGCTTTGATACCACATATAGAAATAAGAACAAGAGCAGTAAATGGGGCATCAATTATAGCAACACAAACAAGAACTAAAACCAAAAAATATGAACTAAAACAAGGAGAAAATAGAGAAAATTTTGCTTTAAACTTGTCTCTACATACTTATCTTCATTCTCCTACTTGATGTCTTATATATACAAACTAATTTATACTTAAAATTATTAAACACAATTAGTTCAACTCCACTAGCAACTCAAGAAGTGTTTAGCAAAACCCAAACTTGGCCTTACACCTGACAATACAGTTTCACTAATTCTTCTAGACTTTTCTATAAATTTCTTATATTTACATTATAAAATCACTAAAAGTGATTACATCATTAAACAAAATAGTAAAATGATTAAGACTTAATACAAGAAAACTCTCATCTATGAACAATTCTAGTCTTGATTGATTACTGATGATAGCAACATTCAAATTGTGTTTAAATTCCAACAAAAGCGAATGTCTATTAGTAATGAACACCATAGGACTTTGTGAACCCTTTTGCAACTAGCTTCACTTTAAATTTATCTATACCCCTCCATTTTCCCTGTATTTAACTATAAATATCCATTTGTTGCCAATCGGATTTTCAATTTTAGGTAAGTCAGTGATTTTCCAAGTTCCATTTTTCTCTAAAGTTCAAATTTATTCTCCTACAGTTGTCCTTCAGTCAAAAGATTGAAGAGCTTCCAAAATATTATTTGGAATTTGTTTATTTATCAAGGTAATGGCGAAAGCACAGAAACCTCATGACAATCTATCATAAGAAAGAAAATTACAAATGAGATTATTTATGCATGATCTTACTCCCTTCCCTTTCACTATTTGTGTATTCATATAATTTCTTCTTTGACCTTTAATAAAGAATGAACTCCTTAATATTGATAGGATTTTCTCAATGTTTGGTTTAATGGAGGTTTGGTAGATGTTTGTGGATATTGACTAGGCTGATTTAGCTATGATGAAGTTTTAGCAAGTTTTTGTAGGTATCTACTTGGCTAGTTTAGTTGTGATAGACTGATGTCGAGTTCAAGCTATAGATTAAGAACCTCAAAACAAAACACTATTGCTAGTAGGGCAAAGAATGGTCTAGTTCGGTTTGGTATTTTAGAAAACATTTGGGCTAGACAACATTATTGATCTTTTAAAAATCGAAGGACTAGATCAAACCAAAAAATAAAGGACTGGATTGAATTGAATCGAAAAGTCAGTTCAGTTTAAATCGGTTCAATTCGATCCTTAGTTTTAAATTTAAAAACAATTCATACTCAAATAAATTCAAATCTCCCTCATAAAATTTTTATATTATTATTTTATCACATAAAAATTAAATTGATGCAATATGTTAAATTAAGATCAATATACTAATAATCTATTTATAGATTACATGTAAATAATGTGTAATAAGATATATAGTTAAACTATATATTGTATACATGTAGTTATATTATATATTATATGTTTGACTATAATACATATATCTATAAATATAACTATATAGTGTATTATATATTTATAATAAATGATTTAGTCATAATACAATAATGCAATAATTAATGTTAATATTATAAATAACATAATTATATAATTTGATAATACATTATATATATATATATAGGAGAATTTTCAATGGTTACGTCTCCATGGATGGTATTATTTTATAATTGAATAATAAATATTTATAGTTTTTTGTGTTAGCATTAATTACAAGTCAGAATGTTCAAAACCGTTAGATTTTTAATCTAAAGGTTGAAAGTGTAGTAACAATGGATGGCTAAAAATTGCAGTAACTATAAAAACATTATATGTGTGTGTACGTGTGTGTGAAAGAGAGAGAGAGCTTTAATGAAAGATTCTCTCTTTTCTAAAAATTCTTCCAAATTTCAAATGAAATGTTCTTTAGTGTTATTAGTTTTTGGGCCTTATATTTTGGTATGGATTATATTTGAATCACAGTACAAAAATTTTTAAAGATTTAGGCCACCTCTAGTTTTATCTTTAGGAGAAATATGTAACTCTAGTGTGATTATCTATAAATGAAACAAACCATGTAGCCCCGGTCATGTTTTTAGTTTCAAATGCTCCTAAACATCACTATATATCATAGGAAAAAGATTGAGAGAATTTATATTACAGGACATGATAGGATTTTTTTTTTTTTTTTTGTCAGAAAACATGATAGGAATTGTTAACATGTTTGGACAACTGATAAATTTCACACTAAAAAACTTCAGAATCTTTATTGAATAATGATGGGAAAAGTTCTTTGAGGTATAAAACATTAAAGTGACCAATGCAATAATATAATATCTTTATCCTCATTCATTAGCATTCTTCTATGAACATATTCATTGCATAAATGATTTGCAATCTCACATGAATATATGCATTGGATAAATGATCACTTAGATATGTGAGTTTGATAAGCACAACATTGACATTTGCAGTTTGATAAGCACAACATTGACATTTGCACCATTGCATTTGGGATATTTAAACATAAATGTGATGTTTGTATAGTTGTATGGCAAATTAACATATGTTGTGTCCATATTATAATACCATAAATAATGGAATTTGAGAGTTTATTTAAAAGTATAAGGAGCATATGGGGATTAGTAGATGGATGAAGGTGATGAAGGAGTGAAGAATGACTAAAAGAGGAAAATTGAGCTTCCAACCAATGGTAATAAGGCACCATGATTTTATCTTATTAGAATAGGTTTACATATTGAATTTTTCCTCCTTTAGGAGCATATTAGAGAGGCAAAAACATGAGGGGGTGCAACAAAAGAAGGAGAGCTAAGCAAGAAAGAAAGAAAGAAAGAAAGAAGAAGAAGAAGAAGAAGAAGTGGAAGAAGAGAAAGAAAAGTAAGTTATCTAGGAAGGAAACCCTAAACTTTTCTAGTGTTGACATGTTAAACAAGCATAATTAGTAAGAATTATGGAGTGATTTGAGGTAGAGCTCATGTATAGAAGTTGAAGGTCAAAAGACACAATAGCTGATTGTGTTGATTTTATTGTTAGAGCATATTTTTGCACCTATGATTTTATAACTCTAAAAGAGAAATTAAGGAAAGTGTAAACCATAAAAGTTATAACTTTATGTCTCATCTAAATGCATATGAAATAGTTTTACTTAATATAATGTGTGTGTGAAGAGTTATGGCTCTTTCATTAGGGTTGGTTCATAACCTATTGAACTCTCCTCAATCTGGCTGTTTTCATATATTTTGATGAACTTATATGTTGATTTAAACAAAGTGCAAAATATGAAATTTTTAGGTCTATATCCCTTCTAAATTCCTATAATACAGTTTTTCTTCATTTATTATCTGGAAAGAGATATTCCTCTTTTATTGTGATTGATTCTGAACATGGTGAAACCTATTTATTCTCTTAATTCGGTTTTTCAAGAATTTGATGGAAATAGAATGAGAATTTGATGATATTTCAAACTTAAAAGTTGTAGAGTTATGTTTCATATAAATGTTTGTAAAACAGTTTTTCTAAATATATTATGGGTGAGGAGATCTCATTCATTGTGATTGATTCTCGACATGTTAAAACCTGCTCACTTTGAGATTGACCATTTACTTTGGTGACTTTATAGACTCAATTAAATAATGTGTTAAACATGAGAAATGTTCCCTTATGTGTTATGTATCTTCTAGTAAATTAGTTTTACAATTGGATTTGTACAATTTGAGAGATGCCTAAGATTGTAAAATCTTATTAAAATGATATCACATTAAAACAGGGCATAATTTAAAAATTCACCATATTTTTTCTATAGAGCTTATATCGACTTGAATTTTGACTATGTTATATCATTATGTGTCTAGTTCATGTAAAAGAAAGAATCTATTTTGAGTTAACTATGAGAGTGTAGCAAGGTCAGGTTGCCATACAAGAATAATAAACTTAAATACTAGATCCACTTGCATGGTTCATGATCATAGTTGCATACCATGCATGCAAACTCATTTTGATATTTTATAATGATATATATATCAAATGTTAGGATCTCAACACGTTGATGACACCCAAGAGAGAGGTTCAAACCTACCATAAAGATTGGTTGCATTAAAAGTTAGTAAAAGCTATAATTAGATTCTAATGTGTATATGTGATGATTTTATGATCTAGTTGTGTTCTATTATGTGTGTATGTGATTGAATTATGACACTTTACAAGTGAATACAAGTCAAGTGAGAATTATATGTTCTTATTGATTATTTGGTATATCATTGTCAATGAACACTTGCATATGGAACTAAAATAATGTTATGACTGGCTTGTCAAACACTTGTAAATCACTTGGAAAAGGGACCAATATTTCCTATTGGCACATGTTATTGATCAAATGATTCACTTATTATATGTTGGCCAGCAAAATCAAATGTCATTTGAATCACATGAATTCACAAGAATAATGTTTGTCTTACAAGGTCATGACAAGGAATATATATATATCTCGTCACATAAATAACTTTTTCTTGTATTGTTGTTCCTTGTATAATTTTTATTCAATAGCGTTGTCATTGGAAATCTACTTTTTAATTTATTTAATTCATTGAATATAAATAAATCTATTTCAATCTATTTTCATTTAAATGATATTAAAAAATGTGTTTGCTTTGTGCATATGATTATTAACAAGTTTAATATTGATTATTATATAGGATTTTTCGAATTTATAAAGTTCTTGTTATTTGAATAGATTATTCCATTATATTTTTATGATAGGTATGAAGAAATTGTTAATAGGTTTAATCTTTTTAATTCATACGATTCTTATTATTTAAGTTCTGTTATATATTTGTGATGGTTATTGGTGAATTATTAATAGGTTTAATTTGATTGCTACATAAAATTTTGTTAATTCATAAGATTCTTATTATTTCAATTTATGCTTTAGTTGTAATTTTTTTATTTAAATTATATAATAAAAAAATTAAAACCGTATAAATGGCAAACCTTCCATTAATTAAATTTATATTACCAAAAATTGGCCCATCCAACCTACTATTTAACTCTGCCCAAAACTAAGTAGCTAATGGGTCAGTCGCATGTAACGTTTGATTACCAAAATTTATACCTTTTATTACCAAAATTTAACATGGTTATTTAAAATTATTTTTTTAAGAAATTAAATTTTTAGATAAAGAATTTCAGTAATATAAAATTTTTATATTTGATTAGATATAAAATTTTTTATAAAATTTAAAATTAATATATTCGATTTATATATAAAAAATTTAAAGAAATTAACTTGAACTACTATCATATCCTAATGAAATTGTATATTTATTTAATTAATGTATACAATAAAATCTTATACAATGAAATTTATTATAATAATCAATCTAATATGAAATATATATATTATTCATAAATATTTTTAAGTATATTTTTTTAAAAAATGACCTATTAAACTAAATTAATTGAATCAATCAAATAGATCGACTTAAAATCAGCTGATGTGTATATTTTAGCACACATAAAGTAGTGTATTTATTAGTATTTTTATTATTTCCTAGCTGATTTCATATAATATTTATAGTAGTTTTGATTTTTTATAGTTTTTTTAGAGTTTTACTTCTAAGTAATTTTTGTTGCTATTTTAGCAAGTGAAAGTAAAGATGAGCAAAAATCGGACCAAATTGAAAACCGACAGAATATATTTAATTCGCTCTGTTTGATTCAATTCTTTAATAAAAATCGGTTTGGTTCAATTTTCATTTTAAAAAATTTGATTTTCGGTTTCAGTTCGATTTTTTATATAAAAAACTGAAATTATCGTTAAGTCAAACCAATTTGAACCAAAGCAAGTTTAAACTATATGTAATCTAGTTAAATCGAACATAATCAAATTAAAATTTTATAAATTTGGTTTGATTTGGTTTGGTTTGTATATCTATAAAATTTGGTTAAATCAGTTTAATTAAATCAATTTTTTCAAATAATTTAATTGGATTTAAAAAATAAAAATTAAACTGATTTTAGTAAAAATCGAATCAACTGTTCGCACACCTCTAGGTGACAATGATTTTAGGATGAAAATTGAATTCTAACGTGATATATTGAACCATTCAAACATGATTTCAGAAGTTAAAGGAAGGCTCTAATTCATCGAAGTGGGGGAAGCCATCGCTGCGCTCGCTAAGATTGTTGCAGACGCGAAAGAAATCAGATTGAAGCTTGTTGTTGCGAGTGCAACGATCGTCACGCGCGTGAGGTTGTTGCTGCTGCAGTTGCCATCACGCATAAGATGATTGTCATGCGCGCCGCAGTCCTATGAGCTGGACACGATATTTTTTTACATGTGCCAACTTTCTTACGCATATGGAGTGCGAAAATAGAATCTAGTTATTAAAACCTTTATTTTTGTATATAAATAGAGAGAAGATGACAAATAAAGGAGGATCATCTGAGAATGAAAAACTTGGCAAGGGTAAAAATTTCTCCTAAGATTGAGAAGACACTTGTGATCATTCAAAAAATATAAGATTTCTTTTTTTTTTTTTATCTTCTTTTCTTTCTTGTTAATGATTAAATTGAATTTTTATTAGAGTTTATTTTTCATTATGAACAACTGAATCCTCAATAGAGTAAGTGATGTAATTTAGTTGAGTATTACTTTTGATTATCAATACTAATTCTTAGATATACTCAATTGAGCCTTTAATTGTAAATTTTTTCTTTAATCTTTTTGTGCTAATTATATGTTTAATTATTATGACTTTTATCAAATATAGATCTAGAAGATTAAATATAATTTCTTAGGTAAAAAGATATATTTAAGTGATTTATGGGGTGTATTCAATTAAGATTTTTTAAGACATTTATAGATTTTTTTTTTAAGTGAATGACTTTTACAGAGTCAATAGATTTTTAATGACTTTTGTGGAATTTATAAATTTATAAATAACTTTGAAAGACTTTATTTTCATAGATATTGAAAGACTTTTATAGATATTGATAGACTTTCATATATATTATTAGACTTTCATTGATTTCTAATATTTTATATAATGTAATGAATTTATGTTTCTCATGTACTGTAAATAAATACTTAAAATAAAGGAGCTCTCAATTAAATAATATTATTCAACCCAAGTACAAAATTTATTAAAATAATATTTCAAGAAAAATTTAATATTCATTATTATTTATTTCCTCAACATTTTTCCACATATTAGTAGCTATAGCAACCCTCCACTCATTAGTAATATTTTTTTGTTGCTCGAGTTTTAATAACAGGTTTAAAGTTACCTTCTTGATTATTTGTCATAGATAAAGAGGGAGAAGTTTCATTGTCTAGTTCAATTGCAAATTCATCTCAACGACACTCCTTTTGTAGAAAGTTATAAGATCCTGCACAAGCCAACACTAGCTCCGCTTGTGTGTTATATGGAAATGGATGAACTGTTTTGAATTAAATATGCCAAATAATCTCTCAGTTGTATTCCTCAAAGAAGTATGATGAAGATTGAATAACTCAACTGCATTCTCAAGATTACAACTTTGATGGTGAAAATCTTGAAAATGATGGTGGACACCTCGAAAAGAACTAAAAATTTGAGCCGATTTGGGAATCCACAATCCACCAAAAAATATTTACCTACAATATATAATAGACAGATGTTATATACAAATTTTAAAAATATATAAAAGTGAAAAATTAAAATAACAAGAATTAAAGAAAAATATAATTAATTTGTGGCACTTTAAGTCCAGTGTTTCTCTATAGAGCATCATTTAATACTCTTAAATCATGAATAGATCCTTCCCACCCACTAAGCACATATATGAATTCCAAATCAAAGTTACAAGCTGATAAAACATTTTGTCAAATTATTCTATGACAATTTTGGTAGCTACTTATATCAAGCTCAATTACCACTGTTGGAATATGAGTATCATCAATAGCTCCAATATAATCCTAAAATAATTTAAATAAATAAATAATAATTAAATGAAGATAATAATAATAAAAAAGAAAAGTAGTAGCAATAATAATAATAATAATAATAATAATAATAATAATAATAATAATATTATTATTATTATTATTATTATTATTATTATTATTATTAAAATAAAAAAACAATATACTTAGTTTAAAATATGGATAGAACCGTGTACTTTCTCTAATTTTTTCTAACATTGAGGAACTCGGATTAACCATCATATCCATAGCAATTATGTTTAATGCATTCAAAATCTTATTGAAACTTTGACTTGTAGTAAAATGTGAACATCCAAATATTTTACGAACTAAGCAATATCTAGAATTTTGGCCAACAATGAGCAAAAAAGTTGCAAGCGATTATGTTGGCCCTTGTGTACTAAAAACGGAGGTTAAATTGGTGGAAATTTTAAATTTTGGAGGGAACATTAACTAAGCAAGTATGAGAAGAAGTACAAGAAGAATAGAACACATAAAGATTTATAGTGATTTAGGTATTAACAAATTTTACATCCACTCCTCAATTCTTCCTATTGGGTGTTCCACTAATACTAAATGGTATTTTCAATCTCACACTTAACTTTGCAACCTGTGTTTTGCAAAGGCTCACACACAATCTTACAAGTGTTTTCCAAAGCTGACACTCAAACCTATATAAGAGTTTTATATTGGCTCACTCTCAAACCTAATCCTAAAGGTGTTTAATGCTCACACCAAATAATAATACTCAAATACAATAAATTTAATATTTAAGAGTTGAGAAATAAATTTGCAAGAGTTTGGGTACAATGAATGTTATTCTTTTGCATTTATATCTAATTGGTGGAGTATATATAGGTTACTCCTACCAAAAATATGTTAGAGATAAAACAATCTCATAGTCTTCAAAGGTTGTTGGCAAAATCTAGCATTTAATGCTTGTCAGACATAGGTAATAATCGAGATGTCTATGTCGCGCTCGCGACTCATGTTTCACTCTCATATTTGCCATTTCATGGTTAAGATCTTTATTTGTAGCTAAAGACTAGTACACGCGATAGCACGAGATTAGATCTTCATCAAATTATCTATTGGAACCTCATTTTCTTCTTCAATGCTCTCAGTCACGAGACTTCTATAATGGGCATGACATGGGTAGCAATCGAGACTCTTGGAACACGATTGGACTTTTGGTTTTCAAAAATGTGTCGCGGTCTCTACACATTGTAGCAGTAATGACATTCATATATGCAAATGGCTCAATATGCATGTGACAGACTTTCGTTGGTCAACAAGAGTTTATCAAGGAAGATTTGAGTGTCGCGATTGAGATACCTACAGTGACAACCACTATGAAACCAACTGTCTAAAAAATATCCAAAATTTGCTATTATTGAGGTCGAGATTTATAAGCAGCGGTCATGACTTATGAACCAACTTTTGTTTTCTTCTTTATTCAACTTTCAATGATATTCTAACTTTATATTTGCCATCAAACACTTAAAGAAAATTATTAGTACCTTTCAATTTATGTTGTCAAGATAAAAAAAAGAGTGTTAGCATAGATTTGATCAACCTAGTCCAATAATCTCCCTCTTTTTTTATTTTAGCAACCTAGATTGAATATGCAAAGTATAACGAATGTATAAGTGTATTTTTTAAGTATGTGAAAAACCCTTTGATTTATCAAAGTAGTTGAAGATTCTAAGTTAAAGAAAAAAGTGAAATAAAATGCTTCCATAGAGTTGAAATGGCTAACAAATTGAAGTGAATGCTCCCCTTAATTTATAGTCACCCTCAACAAATTACACATGTAATCTTTCCCCCTTTGTCAAGATCAAAAAGAAAGGAAAGTTAAGTACAATGACAAGGATAATGATAAGGATAATTGTAATGATATGATGGCGATCAGTTGAGAATATAATTAGAATTGTACTAAAGAAAAATCATTCATCAAACCAAACTTTCATTGATCAACCATAGAAAGAACATACTTTAAACTTTCATTAAAAGAAAACATAGATACATAACACAAGTCAAACATATAAATATATTTGTTCACATACTTAGGCCAAAATAAAAAATAAACAAAGATTAAACAAAAAACAAAAGATGAAAACAAGACAAAAATGAAGAGAACTAGAATGTGGGAGAGGAGTCACTATCATTAGCTTCAAGCTCTTCAGTATCTCCTTTTTCTTCTTCATCACTTTCCCCTTAGACTTTATCTCCTTCTTCTTTTGCATCATCCTCTTCCTCTTGAGTATCTTCTCATTCATAAATATCAAAAAGATGGCATAGGGTAGCACTAACTTTCTCTTGAAGATCAACCAATTCACTTTGAAGGTGAGAGAAAAGAAAGAATCTCTTTTAGAGCATTCTCATCACCTTGTCAAGCTTTTGGCTAAAGGAAGAAAGTGAGATTTTGGAGGAAGATTTAGAGGATGAAGCCTTAGCTTTGCTCTTACCTTTGATGTCTTGAGTAGGTTCTTCTTGAGGTTCAATTCCCTCACTTTCTTCAATGGCAAGTCTCTTTCTCTTGGAGGCACAGGTTTGTTTCAATAGATCATATCAATCCATCCCAGGTTGCTTAGAAATTTTTGAAGTTCTTCATCAAGATAAAGAGTAGTGAGCAAGAAATCATAAGAAATTTTGTTAGATTGGATCACCTTTTTCTTATTTTTCTCATAGTGATCTTTTTCTTCCTTGGTGATACCTTTCATCTTGTGTAGAGAAAGTGTGGGTCTTAAAGGAGGGGAGGAGGTTTGGGCTATGCCTTTTCTTTTCTCTAATTTTGTGAACCTTTTAAGACCCATTGAAGATGATGGAATAGGATGAAGATAGAAGATGAAGAGAAGGAGGAGAGTTTGGGAATTAGAAGAAAAATAATTGGTTTAAAGTGGTGATAATGGTTCAAAAGGGGTTTAAATAGGCAGTAGAGGGGTATGGAGGAGTAAAAAATGGTATAAAATGCAATAAATGAAAAGATTGCACCATTTGAAGGTCATGGCAGTTATTACCTAGTGGTCACATGTGGTCATAATCACTACACATATGTCGCGATTGCTACATCCAAAAAAGTGAGTAACGGCTATAAAACCCTCCAGAAAGAATGAAGTAACGGTCAAGAATTTTGAAATTTGAAAGATGTCATGGTGGAGACTACCCTATCATGGTTAAGACCTAGGAATTTTCAAAAACCAATTTTGCCTTGCACATCACAATTACAACTCTAGGTTTGGGTCATAAACTTGAGAACCCATTTGAAAAACACTTGAAAAGGAATTTGAACACATTTGGCCTAACCTTGGTATGATCAAATTAATATTATAATGATTAATTCAAGCAATTTGGCATAAAAAAGCATAATTATACTATGAATTAACACATTTGCAGCATCTAACATAACAAGTTATCATGTTATCAATAATCATACTAAACAATCAATTAATATTGACAAGTAAAGTAGGATACACAAAGTGAGATCAATTGTTACCTTAGAGAACTTTCATCTAGCATCTCTAATTCCCTATTAATGAAGTTTATTCTTTCTTCATTAAAGGGTTTGGTGAAAATATCTACAAGTTGGTGATTGGTGTCAATAAATTATAACACCACATTACCATATTGGATATAATCTCTAAGAAAATGATGTGTAATATCAATATGCTTGCTTTTTGAATGTTGGATGGAATTCTTAGAAAGATTCATTGCACTTATGTTGTCATATTTGATAGGAATGTGATCAACATCTTTGTCATAATTCTTGAGTTATTGCTTCATCCAAAAAACTTAGGTGCAATAATAATCCACCGCCATATATTCCACTTTAATGATGGATAAGGCAACCAAAACTTGTTTATTACTAAACTAAGAAACTAAGCATTCATTTCTGAATTGGCAAGTTCCAAAAGTGTTCTTTCTATCCATTAAACTACAGGCATAATCCGCATATGAATACCCAAGAATACTAAATGATGAATTCCTAAGATACTAAAGTCTTAAATACAATATGTCATGCAAATACTTAAGAATTCTTTTAACAGCATGCAAATGCGACTCTTTAGGGTAAGATTCGAAATTAGCATATAAGCAAATGCTAAACATGATATCAGGTCTAAAAGCGATAAGATTGAGAAGAGAGACAATTATAACTTTATACTTCTTTTCATCAATAGGCTTACCTTATTCATCTTTGTCTAATTAGATAGTTACACTCATTAGGGTCTTAGCTCCTTGCACCCATCCGTGCCAAACCTTTTGAGTAGATCCTTTATGTACTTAGCTTGGTTGATGAAGATGTTCTCTTTGGTTTGAACATTTTTTACCTTATAGGACGTTTAGGGTTGCTTCCTCATTTTATAAGGTCCACATGTCTTATCCTTTATGAACTTAAGCTTTGGAAGACCCTCTACTAGCTCTCTTTTTAACAAACTTTAAAGAAGCTTCATGCCAGCGTGTCCAAGTCTTTTATGCCAAAGTCAAGATTCATTGCTAATGGAAATAAGACACTTAAAGGATTAGTTAGCCAATTTGTTTAAATCAATTAAATAGGTATTATCTCCTTTTTCACCCTTAATGTTATCTTATTATCCACCAAGGTGGTAACTCAACATTCTATAGGGTCGAAGGTGACTTTATTATCTTTATCACATAATTGACTTAGACTCAATAAATTGTGTTTCAATCTTTCAATTACAAGAATATTATGAATAAGATAGCAACATTTCTTACAAAAAATTTCAATGCCAATTACCTTACCTTTGGCATTGTTTCCAAATGCGGCATTGCCACCATCCTTCTCTTTAATGGCTATGAATAGCTTCTTATTTTTTGTCAAGTGCTTTAAGTATGCACTATCCACATGTCAATCATTATCTTCTTTAGTGGTTTCCAATCATTCCTAAAACACAAAAACATTTTATCTTTATTTAGGTATCTAGGCATACTTGAGTCTTTGAGGGTTAGGCTTTGAAGGGTCCTTTAATTTGAGGTGTGTCTTCCTAATGTATCAAAACATATTTATGTAGCCATATTTCATGCAATAGTGACACTGGAGTTTAGATTTATAAGTCTTCCTCCTAAACACAACCTTAGGATGAATAAAGGGCATCTTCACACTTTAGTTGTGTGAGTGCATACAAGTGCATGAGTGAGGAGAATAAGAGAAATTTTTATGTGTATGTGTGTTTGGAATTTCATCTTTAAGTACATGTATGCATGATTTTCTCTTTAAGACTTAGCTCTTAAGCCTTAAAGAACCTTCCCTTCACCCTTAGGCTTATAAGGCTCACTGATAGGAGCACTCTTCTTCTCAACAACCTCAATGCTAAAGGTTTGAGGTGTATATGCTCTAATGAATGTAAGAGGAGAAGATGTAGATGAGAAAGCTCCATTGAAGCCTAAACCATATCTTACTAGAGGTGGTCTTTGAGATACAATAAGAGTATCCAATGTTTTTTTTCCCTTTGTGTAATCTTGAGATAGAATTCCTAAACTCAATTACTTCACCTTTTAAAGTATCATTTTATTTTCTTAAAGAATCAAGAAAGGATGAGTTTTTTTGAAAGATTTTCTAAAGATTTCTTGAGCTCTTCATTAAAAGCTCTTAAGTCATTTACAACATCATTTAAATTCTTAAATTCATCCTCAAGTTTTGAATTTTTTCTTTTAAGTTATCATTTGAGACTTATATTTATACTATCTTAAGGTTAGAGCTTCAAGAAGCTTATCATTCATATAATCTAATTCATCATAATCATGACATGAATGTGAAGAAGTACTTACCTCATTGGATGAGTCCTCTTGAGTTATAAAGCATAGGTTGGCAACTTCTTCATATTTTTTCTTCCTCACTTAAGCTATCATCTCAAGTAGCCTTAATGCTCTTATATTTTTTTTAATTTGGGGCAATCGGATTTGATATGCCCTTCTTCCCACATTCAAAGCAATTCACAACATTTTTCTTTTCTTTAAAGTTGAGGATTACTCTTTTTAAGTTGTTTTTATTTTTTTTTCTTCTTTTTATGAGCTCATTGGTCCTCCTTGAGAGCATTGCTAGCTCCTCCTCCTCTTCCTCACTCTCATCACTATCACTAGAGGCAACTTCAACCTCCTTTTCTTTGTTTGAAGATTTGAAAGTAAAAGTCTTTTTTTCAACATTTTCATTCTTGTCACCTTGTTCTTTCAACTTCTTAATTTCCTCATTATTCTTTATTGCTAGCTCAGGAGTGAGTAGTTTGCCAATAAGGACATCTATTGACACCTTTCCAATCTCTAGATTGGATTCTTAAATACTACATACTCTTGTACTAAACTTTTTAATAGGAAGAGATTTAAGAATTTTTGTATTTACCTCGTGGTTCGTGAGAATTCATTCAAACTTCTTCATGTTTGTGATAATGGATAAGAGTTTATTAATCATGTTGATGATACTTTCATTATCTTTCATCATGAAGAGTTCTCATTCCATCATATACATATCCAACCTACTAGATTTTACAAATGTAGTGCCTTCATGGTAGTTCTCCAAGGCTTTTTATATCCCATGTATGGTTAGTCAATGTTGAACTCTACCAATCTCTTCTCTTGATAAGGAATTAACTAAAATGACCATTGCTCTTTTGTTTTTGGCATTTGACTTTCTTTGAGCTTCCACTCATTCTTCCCTTGGAATCAACTCTTCACTACCATCTACCTCTTTGGTTGAAGGCTTTCATTCCTTTGCTACAATGTCCCACAAATTCACCATATCACTATCTAGATAAGTCTCCCTTATATACTTTCAATAAGTATAGTTGGATCCATCAAAGTAAGGTTTGAGCTAAGTATGGATTCCTTCTTGTGTCATGATCTTTTCTCACATAATTAAGGTTTTGTTTGAGTTGAGGCTCTGATACCACTTATCAGCCCTTATGCACCAAGAATGAGGGTTGAATTGGTAAGCAATTTAAATTTTAGAGAAAAGGTTAAGCAAGTATGAGAAAAAGTAGAGGAAAAATATAACACATAAAGATTTATAATGGTTTGGGTATTAACCAACCCCACATCCACTCTCCAATTTCTCCAATTAGGTGTTCCATTAATACTAAATGGTGTTTTTAAGCTCACACCTAACTTTATAGCTTGTGTTTTGTAAAGGCTCACACACAACCTCACAAGTGTTTCCTAAGGCTAACACTCAAACCTATACAAGATTTTTTTATTAGCTTAGTCTTAAACCCAATCCTAAAGGTGTTTAATGCTTACACCAAACAACAATAACTCAAATATAAGAAATTGAATACTTAAGAGTTGAGAAATAAATTTGCAAGAGTTTGGTCATAATGAATGCTATTCTCTTGCATTTACTTCCATTTGGTATAGTATTAATAAGATACTCCCACCAAACAGATGTTAGAGAAAAAACTATCTCATAATCTCCAAAGGTTGTTGGTAAAATCTTACATTTAATGTTTGTTAGACATAGTAGTGGTCAAGACATCCATGTCGTGGTCACGACTCATGTTTTGCTCAAGATCTTTATCAATGTCTAATAGCTAATACACATGGCAACACAGGATTGGATCTTCATCAAACTATCCATTGGAACCTCGTTTTGTGCTTCAATGATCTCGATCGAGAGACTTTTATAGTGGTTGTGGCATGGGTAACAATCGAGACTCTTGAAACGTGAACTGGACTTTTGGTTTTGAAAAATGTGTCACAGTATCTACACATGTGTAGCGATTGCGACATTCATATATGCAAATGGCTAGTTATAGACGTGGCAAACTTTGGTTGGTCAGCAAGAGTTTATCGAGGAAAATTTGAGTGTCACGGTTAAGACACCTATCGTGACTGTGACTGCAAAACCAACTGTCTGAAAACTCTCTAAGTTTTGCTATTATCGTAGTCAAGATTTATAGGTAGCGGTTGCGACTTATGAACCAACTTTGATTTTCTTTTCCATTCAACTTTCAATGATATTCTAACTTTATATTTGTTATCACAACACTTAAAGAAAGTGATTAGTACTTTTCAATTTATGTTGTCAAGATCAAAAAATAGTTTTGACATAGGTTTGACCAACCTAGTCCAATAATTTTCTCAACACAAATAAATCATATATCCTGCAAGGGTGTTTTTTGCTAATGATATTGCATAACTTTATAAATACATTAGGATATATTCTATACAATTGTCGAAAGTATGCTAGATCTTCCTTTAAAATTTTATGTATGTAATAATATCCGCTTGAAGTTATTGGTCGCCTAGTTAGAGACTGTTGGATAAGTTCAAGAGACATGGTAATCATAAGCTCATTCAGTATACATAGAATAGCCTAAATTGTTGCCAACAAATACTTAGTAGTTTCATAACATTCTAACATTCTTCTTTCATCTCTTGATCATGTACTTCTTCATTCTCCATTTTAAAAGCTATTATAAAATAAAACAAATCAATAAATATCCTCAAATAATATAAAGCATTAAATATTTGAAATATTTAAACAAAAATAAACACAAAGTAGTAATATTAGTTCAAAATAAAACAAACCAAAAAAATAAAAATCAATAAGAGAATTCATAATAAAAAAATATTAATAATTCACTGCTCCAATTCATAAGTTATCCATTCATATCGTTTTTCAAGAGTCATTTTCATGAACTCAATCTGCTTTGCTCCAGTATTAAGCAACTTAAGCGCCTTGAAAAGTGCACGCTTATCTAAGTTTGGTATTTCCCTGATAAGATCCTAACAACTGCATTCGCTACTATCAACTGAACTAATTGCATCAGCCAACTTATCGACAGAATGAGCTAGTTTGTTTATGACATCTGATTCAAAGAAGGTAGATTTTCCTTCAAATTCACTTTTTTGCATCTTTTGGCTGCTAGAAGGACCCCTGTATTCATGGGTTTAAAGTAGAGTGTCCATAAGATGAAGACTGATGCAATTCTGTATGAATGTTGCAGTATTAGGATTATAAACTCATCGAATCCAAAACTTCTACTTTCTTTTTCTTCTTCATATGTTTTCGCATCAGTGTTATCCCCTAATCCAATAGCCTGTCTCCCAGTAGCAGTTCCATTTCCAATTGCAATTCTGAAATCTTCATAATCTCTAAAAGTCTTTGTCCGATAATTTTTATGGGTAGGATGAGACTGGTTAATACAAAATATAAAATAAATTAAAATGGTATATGAAATATACATATAATATCTTGCATAAATTATAAATCTATATATGTTGATTTAAATAAAGAAAAAATCACCTTAAAGTAGTCCTCCCATACTTCACCCGGAACAGTAAATTTCTTGGTAATAGAGTTTCATCCAAATTCAGAGTTATAATGCAAAAAAGCGCAATAGTTGTTGTATCTTTGCCTAAACCATTTCAAACGATTTGATATTGAGAATAAGTTTTTTGACATTCAAGTTTTTCATTGAAAGCCGAGAGTATCTTTTGTTCAACAGTTAGTTTGCTTAATGATCCACTGTTATCACGCCAACTTCGATTTGTAGCATCAACCATAAGTCGTAGTAACTCATTAGTTTCTTCAGTTGTCCATCTTTTATACTTTTCTCCAGCTCTTCCTTTTTTGTCATTTTCTTGGTTTGTATAATCCATTATAATATTACAACATTATACATGTCATGTGACAAATAAATAAAAAATATCATAAAAAAACAAGTTCAAATTATATATATTAGTAATAACATGAATAAAAAATACAAATTGATAAGAGTATTACAGTCACCATAATTTCAGTTAATCAGAGTTTCAAACTGATATATATTATTACATCGTAAAAATCAAAGTTACAGTCGCCAAAATTTCAATTAATCATAAGATCATTTCTCTACTTGAAATTAAGACTGAAAGGGACAAAAAAATATTTACATTGTTTCCAGCATATTACATGCAAGTAGTAATTTGTTTATAAATTGACCATATGTGTGTTTTGTATGGTTAACAAGTGTACAATATAGGAAAATAAACATGTATTAAACCAAACATTCGATCCCTTGGCATGAAGCCATGCATGATGGCATTAAGCCAAGTGTACAATGTAGCACTTCCTCTGTTTATAATGTAATTATTATATTAAGATAATCTTTCAGCTCAATGATTCAACATTATAATAATCTTTCAGCTCAATGATTCAACATTATGTTGAACATTGACTCTAATGTAATTTATATAAGAACATTTCATTTTTTGTTTAATAAAATTTAAACCAGATTATTTGAATTCACACATTAATTTCTAGTTTTATTTTACTTTCACAATTTTAAAAAAATAATAATAACAATTCTAGTCTCTAGAAATATGCCAAACTCAATACTAAAAAAAAAAAAAATAGGCTAAAAATTGGGAGTTGTAGTGCCAAAAAGAATAGAAAAATAAAAAAGAAATTGCAGCTAAAAAATGCAATAAAATATCATTTAAGCATTAAGGCCTCTGCCAACCACATGAATTTGCGGTGAGTTCAAAGATATTAAACTTACATTCTGCCAAAGAAAGCAAAAGGGTACAAACAAACTCATATAAAAATAAAAAAGAAATTATTTTCTAAACATTTACACTTGCCCCCAAAACAGTTCTATTCAGTGGCTAGTAAAGTTTAAAAGAAATAGAAAAAAGAAGAAAATAATTACGTTTTGAATTAGTAAGAAAAGAAAACCAATAATTGGTGAAATTTTATTATATTAATTAATGTACAAATATTGCAAAATTGCACTGGCTCCTCTTATAAAATCAGACGAAAGTTGGGCACAAACTAAGTACACACGCCTCCAATACCAACTGTTATATATATATACACTATGCGGTGCCATATTTCTAATATGTAATGCAGATATATTATATTAAGGTAACCTTCAAGATCCATATTTTTAAAATATGATTATTACATTGATGAGATTTATTTTTTTATAGAGAGTGGTTTGCTATTATAGTGCATTGTATAGTTATTTGTGAATTAATTCAAATTATGATATATATTTTAAATGTAATTTTATATAGATTTAATTGAATCATTTATTTTCATTAGACATAGTCATTTGATTAAAAATAAATGTATATTTAATTTATTAAGTATTTAAAAGAAAATGCAAAATTTAATCAAATTTTGTTTTTGTAAAATATTTTGTTTATGCAAAATCTATATGATTAAAAGAATAACATTTAAGAAAAATTATTATTTTTCTTAACAAATTATAAAAAATTGCTTAAATAATAAAAAACCTTAATGAATATTTAAATTTTTTTAAAAAATTGAATAACAAATTATCCGATCTTATTATTAAAATATTATTTAATTAATATTGTATCACTGTTATTATTTACTTAATGGAATAAATTTATTTTTATATTATTTAATTAATAAAATATTATATCATTGTTATTATGTTGAAAGTATTGATTTTTTTTTTTTTTTTAAAGATTGGTGAGGTTTCAATATTGAAAAAAAAAGTTAGTAATTTTTTATATTGAAAAAATAGTTTTCCTTTATAGTATAATCGTGCAAATATGATACTTGTTGAATTTAAATCATGCATTTGAGGTAAAGGGAAAACATTTTTTTGTAATTCGGAGATAAGTTAAAGACTTGTTTCAAGTAATAAAAAGACTTTAAATATAAATATACAGGTTAAATTTAATATTGTCTATGTTGAAATTTGAATACCCCAACCCAAAGTAAGCAGCCCATGTTTTCCTATTTAAAAACACGCAAATCTATGATAATGGTATGTTTGGATTATATAATTGGGAATCAGAATTCAGAATTCTAATTCCAAACCAATTCTCAATTTTATCAGAATTGGAATTGAGTTGAAATTCTAATTCTAGTATTTGAATTATCAATATTTTATTAAGTAATATTTCTATAGTCTGTGTTCAGAATTAAAAAATTAAGTTGGGTTTAATATTTTAAAATTTATTAAATTAATATAGAATCAAAATTCTAATTTTTAGTGGGTTATCAAACAGTAAAAATAAAATTTTATAACCCAATTCTAATATTAGACTCAATTCTTTAAACCAAATGAACTCTAATGGAAATTAGAAAAACATCTTATATATGTTTTCTACTAATGGTTATAAATTTGAAAAATTAATAAAATAGAATCTAATTCTCTAAATGGAAAAATATCTTAATTAAATATCAAATTCCGTTTCTAAATTTGCTTAGAGTAATTTATCATGTTTAGTTTTCCACAACTAAATACAGGTTAGCTACTTAAAACTGACACATTGTCTTTAAAAATTTAACTAATTAAAAATTAATTTAATATAAAATCATTTCAAAATAATTGTATTTTTAAATAGAAAAATATTTCACTATCAATTAATATATAAAATTCTAACTTAATATATATTTCATATTAAAATTATAATTTATATTTAAAAAATTATTTAAGAGAAAATTTATCTGACAATGAATTAATATAAATTCTTCTACTATTTAAATTTTCTATTAAAATTATAATAAAATTTTATATTTAAAATATATGCAACGTAAAAATTCATAACTAATATAGAACATATTTTACCTAGAATTTACCTATGCACAGCTACACACAAGTGCTAAACAAAACCAAGTTTAAGCCCAATGGATCCACACGCGAGCAAAGCTATGCCTTGCTATAAGAAATACATAATTTTTTGATCAGGTGTAAATAAAGTGAACCAAAATCTAATTATGAAAAATAAAATCGAGTCAAAATCTCATTAGCAAAATAAAATCAGCAGTGAACTCACTTGGTGTGCAATATAATAATAATAATAAATTTTAAATAAATTTAATATTAATTTGTATTAAAATTAATTAATTAATTAAAATATTAATAATAATTAAAATTCATTAATTATTTATAAATTATTATTTTATAAAATTATTATTTATTTATAATTTTCAAATAAATAAAATAATGAAAATTATAATTATAATTAAATCAGTATAATATTTTAATAATATATATAATTATTTGATAAAAATAAAAATTCATAATTTTATTTTTTCTTTATTAGCGATCTTTTTCTTTTCAATTTTTAATTTTGTAATACATAGAAAATTAAATATTTATTATTATTATTATAGCCCTAAAGAGAAGTAATATTAAAAACTTTCTTTGGTATTAAATTTTTAAACTATTTTACGTGGATAATATTATATATTGTTAATTTTTCTAAATTATTTTTATATAAAAATTTTATTATTAAAATTTTTATATTATTTTTAATTAATTGAATAAATTAATATTTAATTATTAGAATATTTATAAACTAAATATTTAATTATTACTTATTTTTCTTATAGTAAAATAAAAATATATTATATTATCATTTGTTAAAAATATTATATTATCAATATAATTATTTGATATATTATAAACATAGATCTAAAACTGATTCTCAAACTAAAGTTAACTAATTGATAATTTTAATTTTGTGCTGCTATAATTTAATATATTATTTAAATTATATTTTATAGTATTAATAAAATAAAATAAAATATTTATATAAAATGTATGATAATAATTAATATAAATATCAAATTCTTATCACAAATAAATAATTAACTAATAAATGACAATAACTAATATAAAATTGAATATCAAATTAAATTTAATTATATATATATTGACTGATTGTGTATATTGATTAATTTAGTGAAATATAAATATATTTCATAAGTGATTATCTAAAATTAAAATTTAATAAATAAATTAAAAAACAAACCGACAATAATTGCAATATAAGAACTCTAAATCTAACTAATAAAAATTAGAAACTGACGGGAGTCATCTCCTACTTCCCTGAGGTCACGCATACAATACCACCTGTAACTTGATAACTTAAGAACCTATACGATGGGCAACTCGTACTTGAGGGACAAGATGATTATATGTAATTATATTACAGAAACATAAGGTTTCTGTCGGTTGGTCGAGCACATCCACGTGTCTTAAATATTGCATCACCATAATTTTCTACGAATAAATGATGATGAAACAGTCGGCTGCCACGTCCAACTTCATGCACTAGCAGCCTTGCGATCAAACGTGATGTTTTGGACGGCGATGGATGTGTATTAACACACGAGCAATGTGTACATATATGATATTATGTAGAAAAAACGCATATCTTTCGTACTTTTATTTTTATTTAATTTTATTTTTTATATTTTTATTTTTATAAATTATCTCTCTATATTTTTATTTTTTAATATCTTTTTATTTATTTTTATTTTCACGTTTTGTTAATAAAGGGGAAATATCAAATAAAAATCAAAGGGCAGAAAATAATTTAAGAAATAAAAATACAAGGGATAAAATTTAATAAAAATAAAAAGTGTTAGAGAATAATTTATAAAAATAAAGTGTAAAAAGCAAAATTAAAAAAAAATAAAATGTGTTTTTCCTATTATGTATAGTATAATCCGGTTTCAGTGTCATTATCGGAGATATCGTCATGGGATCATGCGAGAATGCTTGGTGGGACCAAATAGGTGCCACGTCACGGAGCTGGTGAGCCCGCCTAAGTTCCAACGGACGGTGATGTCGGACGTAGAAAATCCACTCAAATCTCTAAATGTCAATTGCTAGTCTGATATCATCACAAGGTTTGAGTATGTAATACTTTTATTAATCAGTAATTACTTGATAGTGCTTTCATGTCGAGTTGCAAATAAAATAGGTGAGATCAATTTTTAAATCGATTTGATTTTAAATAAATTTAAATTAAATCGATTTAATTATTTTAGATTATAAATTAAATTGAATTAAAGTAAAAAAAATATCATTTTAAATTTTTGCATCAAATCACTTTTACTTTTGATTTTTTAACTTTTAAGTAAATTTTAATTACTTTAAATAATTTAAATCAAATCAATCGGATTGATTCTTAAATTGAACCAAGATCGTAACAATATGAGTTGATTCACAAATCGAGTCAGATCAACTTTAAATTAGACCATTTTAGATCTCTTTCAATTTTTAGACTAAGTCAAGTTATTTTTAGGCATATTCGGATTAAATTTTTGAGTTAAGTAAAAAATTATCACCTCTACCTTCATGCCTCTTTCAAATTTTGTTAGAGTTTATTTTAATAAATTTAAACTCAAAATTACTTTATATTAATGTTTATATTTTAAGTGAAAATCATTAAAATCAATATGATGATAAATCTAATTTATTTATTTCTTATTTACATAAACAAATTATAAAAGATTAATATCAAATTAATTTAGTTCAATATGAAATGTGACAAATAGATTAGATCAATTAATTTTGAGTTAGAATTTTTTTGAATTGGATTATTTTCAATCAAGATGTTTTCGAGTTGGGTCAAGTTCGGATCGCTCGAGTTTCAAGCGGATTAGAATCATTCATTAAGTTTGCATATATAAAAGATTTGGGATCTGATTTCAAATTTATTCTTAAAAGTAATATTTCGTTTAAATGCTTGATAAATAGATAGATGCTTTTATTAATCAGATAGATTGTTTTTATTTCGTTAAAATGCTTGTTTAAAAGTAATATTTTGTTTAAATGCTCATTTTTATTATTCAGTTAGATTTTACATAAATAGGACCTGATTAAAATTTTTCATTTTCATTTAAATGCTTGATAAATTAAATATATTTTATTTTTAATATATAATGAAAACGAGCAGTTACATAGTCCATATAGAATTATATTTATATCATATATATCATAATTTAAACTAATTTGCAAATAAGCATATAGTACACAACAACAGTAAACACTCACTACAATAAATAAAATTTAATTAAATAATCTAATTATTTTAAAAATAAAACTCTTTCTTTTTTACTTTAATTATTCCATCTTATATATTTCATAATAACTTTTATCTTTTTTTCTTCATGTTGTTATTGGATTAATCGAGTCAGGTCATGGATTGATCTGTTTGGATTAGCCTTGATCAGATCCATCTTAGATTATTTCATATTTGTTTAGGCTTAGATTACTTTTTTTTTAGCGGATTCAAGTCAAATTTTTTAGTCCTGTGAAAATTTTCTATCTCTATTCAATATATTGAATTGGGATTAGAATTTGTAATTTTTTATTTGACTTAAAAACTATATTCGAATTCATTCGAAAAAAAGTGACTCAAACTTAATCCAAACGTGGACAAATTCAAAATAATCTAAAATTTTTGAAATGAGTCAAGTCGAATCCAAATCAATTCAATCAATTGGATCAAGATTGACTCAGATAGGTTAATCCGTGATCCAATCCAATTGACTTGGTAACATATAAAGAAAAAAAATATAGTTTTTATTGTTAAATCTATATAAGATAGAATAATTAAAATAAAAAGAATAAATTTTTTTTTAAAATGACTAGATTATTTAGAAATTTTAAATTTATTTAAAATATAGTGATGTTATTCATTTTTTAACAAAACTTTCATGTTCCTAAATCACAATTTCTTATTTATTCTAATAAATTATTTTGTAAGCATAAAATTTGTAAGTATAAAATTTATTTATCATGATAAATAAGTTTGCCACAATTTCTTAAATAATTTAAGCTTGTATTATTTCTTAAATTTGACTCAATTCGAAAATATCTCAAACCAAAAATGAGTCAACTCAAAAATGATCCAACTTATTGTACCAGAAGGGAGAACACAAATGATGAATAACATTGAGACCTTGAAATGATTTTAAAAAAGAAAAACGACTAAGGGTCAGTTTGCTTGTGAAAGTCTACAAGAAAAGCATTTCTTTTATCAATTAAGATATCCTGAAACTATCTTAGGTCAAAGCTGGTTGAAAGCAAACTTTGGCCGGAAGCCCTAGCCGATGCTTGACGATAGCAACAAGAACCTTTGGCGAGGCAAAGACAGACAAAGAGATAGACACTCAACCTCTTCATTTTTGTTAAGGATTTTCAAATAGCAAATGGACTGCTATTGTCTGCACAAGTGGACAAAGTAACACAATATTAAAAGATTCAATGTCTTCAGAGAAATTCTAAACAAAATTCTTTGGGCTTATAATGATATAGTGATATATATCTCCAACTACTTACTCCCCAACTAAAGAATAATGCTACTAAATGTTCTCTTGAATCCAAACATTGGGATGAAGCCAAAATGCTAGCTGCTGTTGCCATATTGATGGGATCTATCTACTTGATCTTATTATTTAACAACAAAATGGCTTTCTTTTTGGCATGGTCCAGGTTCTGATTCTCTTTTTTTCTTCTAAGAATACATGGTTGCGTAATTCAACTCTTACAGAAGTAACAAACAACTATATTCACTAATCATCTGGTATTAGAATCATCTCTATAAGGAATTACGAATTCAAAACTTAACTAGGCGGAATTTATCATTAAAAAAAATTACCTTCACATGTTGATTGAAATTAATACTACAAAATTTATTATATTAATAATCTAATTAATGCTCAAGTATTTGCTGTAGTGCATCCTCCATTCCTTTATTTTGATGTCTTAATAAAGCATAAAGAATAAAAAAAAAGGACCAAGGTTTTCAAATTTCATCAATAATATGTATATGATAAATTATGCAGTAATGTAATTTATAGTGATATAAATTGATTTCAGTAATGTATTAGGAGAAAAATAACAAGCGGCAAAATAATATTATTAAAAATTGAGATTTTTGCATAATTAATTAATTCTTTTACATAATTTGTATTTTTTGAATAATTTTTTAGATTAAAATTATCTAAGATGATAGATAAATTACTTTTAAATATATTATTGCTCAAATATTAGGAAAAGTGCAACAAAAAAATTTGTATAAAATTTTGAACTATGTGCACAATTTATTAATTATTTTATATGATAATTTACTATTCTCTTAGGTATTTTAATTGTTTTATATGATAAATTTTGTAGAAAGAAAGAGAATACATCAATTTAAAGCCTATGGTACTTAGGGACGGGTATTTTATTCAAAACAAATTAGAAAAATCGAAAATTGAATTAAAAAAAACACAAACTGAATTGAACTTAATAAATTTATAAACTAAACCAAATTGAACTAATTTGATTCGGTTCAATTTCAACCAAATTTATTAAAAATTTATTTTTACAGTATTTTTAATATAAAGAATATATTTTAAGTATATTTTATATATTTTAATGTAAATAATAAATTTTAAATAGGATCTAATCATTTTAATTTGATTTATTATTAAAAATTCAATCATTTGGTTCAATAAAAAATTTTTACTTAAAAATTAAATCGAATTGAATTAATTAAAATTTTTTTAAAAAAATTAAACCAAATCAAATTAAATTTAAATTAAAGTAATTCAGTTCGATCAATTTTTTTTCAACGTGAACTGAGTATTGCCCACTCCTAATGTTACTCCGCTGTCTTCATAGCCTATGAAAAGTTACAACTTTTGACCACAGTAGTGGAAAGTTGCGACATGAATTTTGTAATAGTATTCTTTATGGTGAATTCTATGCAGCTGTTACATATGGAGTTATTGTATAAAATTTTAAATTTATACATAATTTATTAATTATTTATAATAATTTTATTAAAATTAAAAATTATTTAAAGTGATAAATAATTATTCAAGTTAATAAAATTATTATTTATATTTTAAAAAATTATACTAACTATGATATCGTAGTATAATTCCACATAAGATATGTAGATTATATTGTTTTTATTTTAATGGATGTATATTCTTAGGACACCTTTGTATACCGAAAAATGAAATGAGAATAATTTTTTTTATTTTTATTTTTTGAAATTTTAGTTTATTTCAAAAACTTAAAATGATATTTCAAAAAATGATAATCGTTTCATTTTTCTTGAAATTTTATTATTTAAATTGATTTATTTATTTTAAAATATAAAAATTTTATTAATATTTAAGTTTTATTTTTTATATGTTGAAACACATTAAAAATATTAAAATATTAAAACATCCAACCTAAAAATTGAGATTTTTAGTGTACCAAACATGACCGTGATCATGATGAGCACTTCAAGCTAGCACCTAACCTTTTACTCAGCGTGTCATACCATACCCATGTTGCATAAAATGGCACTCCTAATAATCCCCCCATCCTTATCTTTTGCCTTATTTTATTTTTAACTTTGTTCTTAGTTTCGCATGCAATTCCTGACTTGTTAAACAAATGAACTCTATCAATAGAATGGATCTAAGAACTTGCACTAATTAATAAATTCAATGTTTCTTTAGTTCTTCCAATCTTCAAGGGCAATTTTGTCATGGGAAGCATTATTATAACATGTAATTAATAGTCAAGTTAAAGCATAAGCAATCCTGCTTGCTTGCTCATTTTAACTCTAGATGAAAACCTCTCTCACAACAGAACAGTTGACCACATCTAGCCTACTTCGTTTCTTTCTCTTCTCTCCTTTCCTTGCCAAAGCGCCAAACTATGGAAATCAATCTCTCTAGCAATATGGGAAAGTCTGGAGGAGACCAAATGGTGTGGATCTCATCATCAACATCAGCATCATCACCAGATGACCAGTGGCCAGTTTCTAGCCTTGGAATAAAGTCTTATACTTGCTCTTTCTGCAAGAAGGGCTTCTCCAATGCTCAGGCATTAGGAGGTCATATGAATATCCATAGAAAAGATAGGGCAAAGCTTATAGAAGCTTCTGATGAAAACCTTCTCTCTTTAGACATCACCAAGTCATCCATGAATCCATCTGATGATCATCTTCGTCCTCTTCAGCTTTCGGACAAACAAAACGTTCTTCTATTAGATTCTAGTGAAGATGATTATTCTACCACTGCTGCAAACAAAGATATAGCATTATCTACAGGTTCGAAGCTATGTATTTGTCATAACCACGACGAAGATAAGAAGACACAGTTGAGCTACGAGTCGACGACCCAGATCGAGCTAGACCTTGAGCTTCGGTTAGGACCTGAGCCTCGTGAAACATCATCAACGAGGAGTACGAGAGAATTCTTCTGAGGTTGGAAATGCAAATATACTGGATGGGATCAACTACCTGGAGAGAGTTTTTTTTTTTTCCTTTTAATTCTGGTCTTCCTACCTTCTTCCTTCTTCTCCTAAGAAATTTTCACTCGTCCACTTTTCAGGACATAAACAAAAAGTAGTTCATGATATTGCATCTTTCAGCTTACATTGCAAAACTTATGTTTTCTTTTTTTTTTTCTTGGTTTAAAATTTGATCTGTTACAAATCTTAGAACTTCTCTAATGTTTGATGTTGGTAAGTATTAACCGTGCTATTAATAGCTTATTACTACGGAATGATATCAAAACCTTGTAGCTAATTACTACGGAATGAAATCAAAACCTTGTCCAAAGAGAATTAACTTTCTTGAATTCTTTATACGCATTTAATTGTATGATTTCTTGATTTTGAACCAGAATCATGAATTTTCTGGAGGTTAGTAGTGCTGATCGTCTTCTTTCCTTGACATTCAAATCTATTAATTACTACATTTCCAAGAAACAGAAATAATTCATCATCAGGGGAAAAAAATTCCAAAGGGAATGTTCTAGCTTCTAGGCATCCACAAGAATCATCAAAAGATTACTTATCTAAGGGTTAACGCTAGAAGCAACACTTATAATGGTGATCACTAGATAGAAAAAAAAAACGAAAAAAAGATAGTAGCATTAATGAATCTTCATCAATTAATTAGGGACAACTGCAAAATCCATAGAGTTCAGTGTGATAAAAATTCATGGGGCTTGACCTCAAATTAAACATAATATCTGGGCACAGTAAGTCTATGGATCTTGGGCAATGGGCACTGAACAAACTCAGCAATATGGCACTGCAAATGCCTTGTCAATGGTAGCAATATCAAAACAATAATTGCTTTTTGTTTGCAGCTATCAATAACTGGGTAATGAAAAAGATGATTTTATTAATGTGGAAGAAATTCATTACTATCTCAGGTCTAGCTACTTACACACAAGCTAACTAGTGTCCGCCACTACTCTTAAAGCAACCAGCTAGAATAGCACTACTCTAGAGCTTCTACTAGTTAAGCTTATAAATTGAAGTCATAACATCCCCCTCAAGATGGAGCTTGATGAAAGTCCTTGAAGCCCAGATTGGATAGTAAGGTATGAAGAAGAGGAGTTAAAATATCTGTCAATTGATAAGAGCATGGAATGTGCTCAGGCTGAATGAACCCTTGTTTTCCCTTATCCCTCACCAAATAGTAGTCAATCCCCAAATGTTTGGTATGTTCATGAAAAATTGGATTGGTCGCAATGTGGAGAGCTGCTTGGTTGTCACACCCTAGAGGATTGACAAAGACAAAGGAATTCGAAAACCTAGAAGGAGATATGAAATCCATTGGAGCTCACAAACAGTAGTGGTCATACTTCTATATGCAGCTTCAAAAGAGGATCTTACTCTACCAAGAGATTATAGAAAAGCCAAGCAAAAGCACAATAACTTGAGATAGACTTCCTTGTGATTAGACATGAAGCCCAATATGCATCACAGTATGCCGTTACGTGGAAGTTATTGGCAATAAGAAAACAAAGACCCTTAGCAGGACAATCGTTGATTAGGATATCTCAATACATGCATAGTAACATTCTAGCGATGTTTAATAATAAATTGATTGAGTTGTTGAACTAAAAAAATGGTAACTACTCTGGAAAGATAGAGATATAGCAGTCCACCAACCAATCTCCTGTTTTGTTCAAGATTAGAAATAAGAGGACTTGAAGGATTAATAAGCTTAAGTCACTTAGGAAGAGAAGTATTAAACTGATTTCGCACTAATAAGATCATTTTCTTTCAAGATATCAATGGTATATTTTTTTTAATTGGTTCACATAAGTACACTCTGAAGATCTTACGATCTCTAAATCAATAAAATACCTGGCATGACCAAAATCATTAATGGTGAACTGCTCATGTAGATAGTGCTTAACTTGATGTATCTGTGATTCCTTGGTTCCAATAAGCAAAATATCGACAATGGAAATAGAATCTCTTCTTTATTGGCTATTAATATTTTGTGCATTTTTTTCAATCGGTGGCTGTACTGTAGAGTCAAAGGAAAGTACAACAAGACAAAAGAAGGAACATAAGAGTCTAACGCGGAAATTTATTCGAATCAATTTGAAAAGGTTACTCGAATTCAATTTAGATAAATCTTAAATAATTTAAAAATTTTGAATCAGATTAGATCGGGTCAATCTGAGAATTGACTTGAATAAATCAATTTGTGACCTGACTTGATTGACTCAATAACAATATGATATATATATATATATATATATATATATATATATATATATATATATATATATATATATATAAGAAATAATTTTTTTTTAAAATAATTAGATTATTTATTAAAATTCAACTTCAACTTTAATTTTAATTTTAATTCTTATTTTATTTATATTTAAAATATAATGATAATTTTTATATTTTTAATAAATTTATTCATTTTATTATGCCTTTTTATGTGACTAAATTATAATGTCTAATTTATTGTGACAATTCATTTAGTAAGAATAAAAGTTATTTGCTATGATAAAATAATTTTATCATAATTTTAAAATGATTTAAAATAGTGACAAGAATATTATTGTGACAACATTACTTTTTCTTATATGTAATTTGATGGGCACTAGAAATTTGGTGTAAAAAAATTATAACAAAATATTATGAGAAAAGAGTTTATATAATAATTTATCTTGTATGCTCATTTATTATGATAAAAAAAATTTTAATTAAAAATTTGTGGGCCCTATGACTTAAAATTCAAACTTTTCACAAATTTTTAATTGTATTTAAAGCTTCTAACCGACTTAATTATACCTTAATTTGATGAATTGGTTTTCATTATATCCAAAAAAATCAAAATTTAGTAAAGTGTATATTTAGACTCAATTAACTCTTTTTTTTTTTAATTAGTTCATTCAGATCTAAAATTAAATTTAAATCTTACTAAGATAATACTTTTATTTTTATACAATTTAAATAATTTTTCACAAAAAAATATTAAAATTTTGTTTTTATTTTAACTAATAAAAAATTAATTTTTTATTGATTCATGTTTTTAAATTTGAAAAATTTTACTTTTCTATATTTAAATATAAATATACTTTAAGGATAAATTTTTTTAGATTGTTCATATTCATATCTTGTAATGAATTATTTTAAGAATTTTTTAGAATTTTTTTACTTTAAATTATTTGTTATTTAAATATATAAATTAATTTTTAAAGAGAGATTAAAATGAATTTTTTTTAATGCAAGATTGATAGATTTATAAACTATAAATTTAGATTTAAAAATGTTTAAACTTTAAATTCAAATGTAGAATTATTATATAAAAGTACAAAATAATTTTAATTAAGCAAAAATGATATTTGTTAGAACTAGGATAATCAATCCTAGGTTTAAAACCTCTTTTGATCTTGACAAAGTAGATTGATCATCACTAATGTTTCAAATAAGTGTTGTTATTGCAGAATTGAATCAATCCCTCAAGAAGAAATGAAAAAGTTGATGAATTCCAAAGTAGCATGAAAATCGCGACCGCA